>JANEYF010001133.1:0-90571 GCA_029963845.1 Rhamnusium bicolor
CTACACAATTTCGAAAATTAATTTTCTCTCACTTAGCTTGTTCGGAATATTTCAATTACTAATCTTCATTATTACACTCATTATTATTATACCATGGGTACAAAAAAAATATGTATATATGTATATATTTATATATAGATGACCTGTTACCCCAATATCTATATGTAATTCTTAGACACAATAAAAAACTTCACAATAAAAATTCTATTAGAGTATCAGATTAGATTATACTTATTTCTTCAACTTACCAAAAAAAAATATTTCAAGAGATGTTAAAATCTACACTACTTTAATATCCTTAAATAAATGTGGTAACGGATAGTTTTTATATCTATGATAAAAGTATTAGTATTATCTTGCACCTATTTTAAAAAATATATGAACTGGCTTATTGTTATTTTATCCCCTATATTTTGTTTACTTTTGGGAGACAAGAATTAACCTATATTGTTCTACCGCTGTTCAGTTAAATTACCTTTGTTCGGTTGTTAACAGATTTTTTAAAATTAAATGGTGAAAAATCAAAAATGAAATGGAGGCGAAAAAAGGTTTACCAATAATTAACAACTACCTATATATTAATTAAAAGTTTTTAGAAATTTGGCACCTCGACCATACGGAGTTTACAAAAAAAAGATCGGTGCCTCTACTAAATGCTCGCTTACAAAAAAATTCGGCGCCTCCACCAAACGTCGGGTCTACAAAAAAACCTCGGCGCCTCCACCAAACGTCGGGTCTACAAAAAACTCGGCGCCTCCACCAAACGTCGGGTCTACAAAAACTCGGCGCCTCCACCATACGTCGTATCTGTAACTGCCCGGCGCCTCCACCAAATGTCGTACCTAGGGGGCGGCCCACTTTGTGTGGTGCTCGCTTGGGTGCACGACCCTGTTGTTAAGGGGCGAGAGGTTTCTTACTTCAAACAAAGGCTAGGTTTCGAAATGAAAGCCGGCTAATCATAATTTTAACAAACTATATATTCAAATTTCAAGTAAGGAACAATACACAAAATGAACAGAATTTGTGGATGACTAAACGTCGCACATAGGATTAATAAAGACCAACACAAATATCTACTTACATAACAAGCCCTACGGCCTCCATCTCTGGGCGGCGGCTGTTGGCTGGACAACTGGGTGGCACTTTTCCCACTTAGCACTGATAACCAGCTTCACCCTTTCGGGACTTTTCTCTTCTTTGCACCCGACCGATGCGACGCCCGAACCAACAAAAAAATGTCTCCGAATTCCACTTCTCTCCCTGCTTAATTAAATACTCTATCAATTTTTTTCGACTTTCCTTCCGGAGAATCTAAACCGTCACTCTAATTATGGGCTGCCCTTTCGGAGAGCCTAACATTGACTGTCACTTGACTTTACTCTACTTTTCAACTATTGGCTTCCCCTTTCGGAGAGCCTAACTTGACCGTCACTTGACTTTACTCTACTTTCAACTATTGGCTTCCCTTTCGGAGAGCCTAACTTGACCGTCACTTGACTTTACTCCCTTCCGGGTAGTCTCCAACGCAACCCTCCGTCCTTTTCGAGAGCCCGCAAAAACTCAACTGGCTTCCTTTCGGAGAGCCCGCAAAAACCTAACTCAACTGGCTTCCTTTCGGAGAGCCCGCAAAAACCTAACTGATTCGATTTTTTTCCTTCTCTCTCCCCGAGACGATCCCCGTTTTTCTATTTTTTAACATATTGTTAACTCTAGCTCCCGAATCTCACCAATCCGAGGCCACGCTATTCCACGCGCTTCGGGTAGGGGGCACCTCCTATTTTTCTCTTGCCCAATAACATATGTAGACGTTTTGTGGAAATCAGCGATATCAGAGTTCATGCCTGGTACGCCGACCCCCACAAAACTCCACCGACAAGCATTTTTTATTCTGACAGGAAATATCTTATATAGGTAAACTAAAGTTTCTAATTACCGCCAGACAGACTACATGAGGTTTCATAATACCTAGATCAAATGTTTAATTTAAATTGAAAACGAGTATAAAATATTTATATATCCCTATATAAAATATTCCTTCATAATAACAACTTAAACACATAAATCAGTCACATTGTATACTGCTGTAAAATTTCTAAGTATTCAAGAACTGTGTAATAATAGTATTTTCCCGGTATTGCTTTAATTAATTCCTTACATCAAGATTATTTTAACACCCTCTCATTTTCTACTGGTTTAATATATTTTTAAGTAGTACTACCACTGTTATACGCCAATTTAAAAATCTATAACGACACTTGCTGCGTGAGGTGATATTTTTAGATATGAAATTTATTATTCAAATATTTCAAGTTGTATATGTTTGCGTGACAAGAACGTTTAATAGATTCTGAGAGATATGTCAACTAATTTTTTCAATAAATCTCCCATTTTCACATGTTGTACAATACAATTTTTAAAGTCATAATTAACCAAAATAATGTTTTCGTATTTAACACAAAACAGTTTTACTAATCCAAGCAGAATTGTTTAGTTGACCAATTTAATAACTGCCTCCCAAGAATTTAATACCTGCCTGTATTAATATTTTGTAATTTAATTCATATACCTTTGGATTTAATACTGGAGCTTTATCTCATAAATTCCAGCTAACCTGATAGTTTACAAGTTTCACCGGCCACCTTGATCGCCCTAAAATATTGTCCGATTCAATCAAGATGATGAAAACATTTTAAAAACAGTTGTGGGTATTATTTTTTCCTTTTCCCTTAAGATTAAAATAAAGCCGGGAATGGAAAGAGACTGCTGTGTCTTATTCACTTTGCTTGGATATTTTCCGTAAAAGTAATACAAGAAGATGTATTACTATTTTACGTTTTCTATGAGATTATTGTAAAAATCATTTTTATTACTTTTTCTAACTAATGCGTTTTGTCGGCTATTATTGCATTTTCAGAAGCACTATACAAGGTATTTGCTGTCCAATATTTAATTCTATGATTACAGATTGAGCATATTTTCATATTGGTATCTTACCTTTAACAATGAGTGCGAGGAAGACACCTCAATGCCGACAATTACAAGTATAAAATAAGGATAAAAACGGTTAAGAAAGTACGACCCACACACTTCTCAATTGGCGAAGGGCGTGATCGTTTCTATCCTTATGTTATTCTGATAGAATTATTGCTGTAAGTTCTGATATTTCAGCTGAATTATTGCAAGTAATATAACACGCGTATTAATAATTGTCGAAAATTAAATTCGTTCGATCAAGCTGTGTTGCTTGCAAACTGCTTGGTTTCCTAAAAGCCACATATTTTATTTCGAAAAAAGAGAACGAGTTTGCGGTAATCTTAATTAAACGAGTTGTATTTACAGAACTATTTGAATAATTGTTTATTATAAATATTATTATCAAACCTTCAGTTGCTACAGTTATGAAATGTAATGGCATCTAAATTTAATTCCTTTTCCATTGTGAAAAAGAATGACGTTTCAACGATGTACAAATTTACTTTTGGCAATTATGGAAATAAGATCACAGCCGTAGTGCTTTTCAGTATTGAATAAAACTGCCAATAACAAAGCGAAATACAAAAATGAAAACACAGGCTATATTCAATCATTAGCCGAGATACAAAAATCAAAACACACAATTTTCGTTCATTAATACATATATTAGAACCAATCAAAAACGTTTATTTTTTTATGTTGAATGAAAAATAGTCATGATCATTATTTAATTATTAATTGATACTTACAGAGCATTTTTGGGCCTACATTCAGTAAGACTTCTTCATACAGCCTGAGCAAAATTCAATTTTGGTATTTTCCATTTACCAATGAATGCGAGGAAGATGATATAATGCTGGTAATTTTTGGCAAATTTCAATTATATAGCTGTACTAAGTTGCTAATCGTAAATTCGGCGACTTTATTCTTTCTACTAAATAATTTGAATTGTTGATTTCACTAAACAAAAATCTTGTTCATCAAATTGTGTGAAATTTTCCGAATGCGACTCGCAAAAAAATTAATTAATTAGTTCTGAAGAGCTTCGTGTTGCCAATGAAAACAGCAATAATGTGACTTCGTGGTCGAGTGGTAAGGACACTTATTTGTCACCCTGGAATCTCGGGTTCGATATTGGTCTAGGAACTAGGATTATTTCTAAACCAGAAATTAATCCAGGCATATTCGGTCACTGGGTTTGTGTCCATTGTTTCTAAATATGTTGCCCACTCCCACACAAGGTACCTTAAGGTATCTTCAGGGATACAGGGGGTTGTATTACATGTGGTGTTTAATTTAATAATTTAATTTAATCCTCGGTTTTATTTCTTTTTTGAAAAAAAGAGTGCTTCTCCTTTGGAGTCAGGCTCTTTTTAACTTTCAAAAATAAAGGAAACAAACTAATAGAGTGTCCATGTAACACGCTTCTTTTCAGAATTATTGATAATTTTCATGTACTTGTGATATTATACCTTAGAATATTGCTTTGCTACTAAACAATAATTAGCAGTGTAAATTTGGTATAATTTGTTGGACAATTTTTACTGTAAATATATCTTATTTGTAACAAAAATATACAAAAAAAACTAAAAAAAATTCTGTATGTGGCTTGAACTCGCTTTTACTCTTAATTTTTGATTGTACACTCGAAGATTAGTTAAAAAAATATTACTAAAACCTTTTTTGAAATTTTGGTTAAAATTCTGTGCATTTTTGTTTTTTTTTGTAAATGTAAATTGTTTTTATATTTTTATTTCGAATATATTTTGATATTTAATGTTGTTAATATACATTCATGTCTCCAATAAAAATTTTTTAGGGTGGAAATGTATGCATATTAATTTAATTATAATCACACGAATTTATTTAAAATTCATTTATATTTCCAGTATTCCCGATAAACTTATACAATTCAAACAATAGCAAAAATATATTTGGCAAATCCATTCTACCATTCAGCGTAAAGTTTTGAAATTAAATAGGAGTTTCAAAATAGTTGTGAACGTGAATGAAATAGCACAATAACTATCAAGTGATGACAGAGAGAAAAGAAAAATAATAAACTGTGAAATCTGTCAAAGAGGTACGTTACAACTGGCGAAGATTATATTATTGCAGTCTCAAATCATGAAATATCTTTCTGTAGTATCTAATTATCTGAAAGTGCAAAAGCATTTCCGACCTACCGTCTTCTAATTCTAACTCTAATAAAAGCTTGTAGTTAGACGAGGGTAATATTGTCAGACATTAATTTAGTTAATGGGCTACTTAAAATTTTTACACTAGCAATTTGCAGTAAAATATTGTATCAGTTTTACCTAAGGTAAATGAAATGAAATGTATACTTTTAAAAGGCATTATTGTTTGTTTTAAACTGATTATAATATAAATAATATGTTTCAATTAATGAGAGAATATATTAAAATATATCCTGGAGTGCCAATTAGACACTTAGTTGAAAATCTGAATATTTTGAGATCACTTTGAATTTATTTTTTTTTAATTTAGTGTTGTTTTAAATTTTATTAGTTTATTTAAATTTAAAAAAGAGAAAAAAAAATCATATATTTCCATATACTTACAAGTTATAATAATCCTGTCTCCTCGCATCACATCAGGCAAAATATGTCTATTTTTATTTGATTCTGTGTAAACAAATTTGTTTCTTTTAAAGTTTCTTTGTATGCTATGTTTATACTCATAAATCATATTGTAAAAATATAATTGCAAAATTTCTTAAATCCTGTTTGCAAAATCAATTTAATCAATACTGTGGATACATGTCTGGTAAATTCTTGCAGGTCAGGAGTACCACTAGGTTCGATATTGGGACCACTTTTGTTTGTCTTGTATATCCACCATATCACATCTAATCTTTATTACATTATCTACTATATGTAGACGATTTAAAACTATTTTATTAAATTAAATCTTAGACAGACTTGGAACATCTTCAGGCAGCAATAGATACTATAAATCTCTGTTGTGCGAATAATATATTGCCACTAAAGAAAAAAAATAGAATGTGTTGACACTCAAGAATAATATAACGTCGATAAAATATAATTGTAAGCTGGGTGATTTAATAATATAGAGGACAGATTAGGTAAAGGATCTTGGAGTTGTTTTTGATCCTAAATTACCTTTCATAAGACATACAGAAATTATTATTTCATTTGTTTGTTAGAATGTGCTATGTTTCATTTGTTAGATAGCGGTTAGAATATGTATCAATAGTGTGGAATCCCATTTATAATACACATATTTGGTTTTTAGAAAATTACGACGATTTGTAAAATCAACATTATACCTACTTGATGGTAAATATCCTGAAAGACGCAATTAAAACAATATTTTACTTGCACGTCTCAATTTCCCCGAGCTTGTAAGACGTAGGATGATACGATTTATGATTTTTTTTTGTATAAGGTGGTTAATAATTTAGTGGCCTCTATATAAATATTATACCAAATCAATTTAGGATATTATGCATAGTTTGGTAATTCTCACATATTGGATGTAAAGGTGAGAAACTGAGTAAATTCATTCTAGGCGTTGGCAAATAGAATAAGAAAGTGTTGCGTGTAAAAATGGGTGGTACGTGAAAATTGATTATACTGAGAATTTCAAACCAATCAATTTTATTACGGAGAATTTTATATAAAAAAGTAGGTACTGAATGGTAATTACGCCTAGTACATAAATCATTATCGTGAAATCGCTGAGGCAATCTACCCTGAGAGATCCCTATTTCAGGATATACTCCATCATGTCTATAAACGAAATACTTTAGAAATTTGCGTTGAATACTTTGAATATTTTTAATATCAAACTCATATCCAGGACGCCATATAGCAGCACACTATTGTAATTTTGACAATACAAATGTTTAAAAAGAAGAAATAAAGTAGTATCATCTCTAAAATTTTTTGGGCCTGTGAGAAGGAAACCCAAATTTTTTTAAGCTGCACTAATAACTGAGGAAATGTGATGAACAAAAGTTAACTTGCAATAAAATATTACAAAATCTTTTAACTGATTACATATTTTCGCGACCTGATCATTAAGTAGATAATTGTTAATTATCAAGACACTTTTTTTACTACATATAATATAGCATATTCCAACGTTCAACTTGTTTTTTTCACACCATGATTCAAGTGTAAGAAAATCATTTTTAAGCAGATACAATCATGAGGAACATCAGATTTAGTTTAATATTTCTATACAGTTGTAACCAATGCGATGGTATACTACACACTGTTTTCTGTTGTGCAATTGGGAAACAAAAAATATAGTGAGGAATTAACAAGACCGAATAAACTTAGTTTTCTAAGTAGTATGACTTGTTCTAAGCGGTCAAAGGCTTTCGAGGAGTCTGTATAAACGACATCGATCTGGCCTCAATATCAATTCCTTCTGCTAGGTGTTGTGTAATGCAGTATAAGTTGCTTGTAATGCAGTATAAGTTGCTGGTGGTGGATCTACCAGTAATAAATCCATGTTGATTAGGGACGAGGAAATAATGCCATATAATATAATTTCAAAAGCTTTACAGAAATTATTCAAATTACTATAGATCTATAATTTTCAATTTCATGTCTGCGATACGTTAGGAAATGTTTTAGATCGTAACGATAGGTTAAAAACAACTGTTGAGGGGCCTAGTCCGGAAAAAGCTTCGGATAGCTGTGTCACTCTCTAGAAAGGTTTTATACATGCGCCGCTGAATAATTTTACTCTTGACTATATCTTCACTGGACGTTTTATTCACCAACTTCATTGAGGTGCGATTCCTGATAGAGGTAACACTTCCTTGCTCTATTTGTAGTGACAAAGATACTTATTTAGAAAATTCATTTTAACCAAATAGTACGGAATAAAAGTTTGAAACTTGCTGAGCATAATTATGAAGATTCATTCTAGAAGATATGTATGAATTTTACCTATTGATATCATAATTCAGGAGCTAATCACGTTCAAATTTCACTTATAGTTACAGTATAAATTTTCCCTACATAAAGTGAAAATTAATTAAAATAGATATACATGTACCCTCTAGTATACTTTCAACTACTGATCCTAGAAATTTGATGTAATTTTACCAAACCGTATGGAAGAAACAAATTTTGAAAAATTACTAAATTATTAGATAGCGAATATTATATCGCAGTCTTTTAAAAGAAAATCTGGTAGACCATCAGAGCCAGCAGTGCATTTGAACTTCAATTTTTTAAGGCTTTTAAGACATCATCTTCAGAAATCTCGTTTAGTAGCAAATAAAGAATAGCATGACAATTATTATCTAATGGCGTATATGTATTTGAAAGTGTGGTATGAGATGTTTCGAAAAATTCAGCAAATTTATTAATAATTATGGTGGGATCATCAAAAGACTCATTTTTATATCTCATATTATTTACATTACTAGATAAGTTTCTTTTTCTCATGGATATAAGACCAGAAAGGGTTGGAATTAGACTTCATTTGATTCTCTATGACATTAACATAATTTTTAAATGCTAAGTCTATATCTAATTTCAGTTTTGCTCTAATGGATCTATATTCATCACGAAGTTTCTGGTTTTTACCCCTTTTGTATTTTCTCTATAGTAACTTCTTACGTTTTATGTTCCGTATAATGTTTATTAAACCAAGGGGTATATTTGAATTTTCTAGGTAACGTTTCTGGAATACATTCTACGAAAATTGACGTTAAAATAGAATGTAATTTGTTGCATGGTAAGTTAACATCTGTAATATAGACAAATCTGACAAACTGTATTTAAAATGTTTTCATATAATAGGTAAAAATCAGCCTTTTGAAAATTTAAATTTAATTCTGCATTCTTTGAAAATTTCGACGAAGAAAAACTTGAGGTTAAAATAATATCTAGTGGGGGTAGTGTAGATCTACCGGTGGAAGTGGTTCATCACTCTTATTTAGGTTCTACAACATTCTTATTACTGAAAACTACATCTGAAAGACGATTTTTTATATTTCTTACTAGGTCAATTTGCTGCAATTGTACCAGCGCACAGTGGGGCCTAGAACGTCAAAAGTTCCTGCGATACACCGGTCTAAACTTGTGCTTCCTACGCGTTATTAATAGACGGATTATAGAGAATTTAATAATACTGTTTGTTTTTATTTGCTTATTTCTCGGTGGATTTTAAAGTAATTTTTATTTTACCAGGACGTCATTACCCAGTGGTAAGTCCAACAATTTTTATTTTATGTAACATTCTATTCACACTCGAATATAGTAATGATTTTTTTGTTGAAGCTATTTTTATATCGAAAATCAAGATGTATGATTTAGGAACCTTAGCGTTTTAGTTTAGTTCTCAATGTTTCGGAATTATACTTTTAGTCATTAGTGTTAGCTAATAAGATGATCCTTTAGGGATATGGTTAGAAACTTGCGCATGTTTGCGCCAATTTGAACTAGCTTAAGATAAATATGAGTTATTTTTAAATATTCTTTATGTATATACGAGTTTATATTTTTAAATTTATTCATTTCAGGATCGAGCTCTGATGAACTTTTTCTGACAAAGGCACTCCTTACTTGCGTAGAAAAGTTTTTGTTTTAATAAAAGATTTTGAGAAGTAGGTACGGTGTAATATACACAGCGAAAGATTTCTATTTAGTAACTACGCATGGTTTGAAACATCTATAACTTTTCCCAATTACCCTCCAACAAAAAAGGGAATTATTGAGAGGCCTAAAATGTGTTCTTCTAAGATATCTGAGAGAGAACAAAGCGTCAAAACATACAACATACAATAATTGAAAGACCCCATGTTTACAGGGCAACAGACATTGTCTATCGCCCTGTAAACGCGGGGTTTCAATTGCAGCTACAAATGAGCCACTGGCTTCCTGTCGGTGGTGTTCGTTTGTATCGTTTATGTCTTTTTGCAATCCTGAACGGCATTGCGCCTTCCAGATTCAAATCCGTATGATTTTTCTTGATGGTATTTTTTAAAAATTGTATCTTTGAATTCACACCCCATGATCGATTTTGGGCCTCCAGATTTCAACTAATAGGTAAAACATCCAGGTCCATGAAAACTGGCGAATTCACCAATTACTTACAGTGCAACGTTTGCGCGTGAGCATTAAGTTGAGAAGAGGGACATTTGTATCATCTATAAATAACCGTTTTATGAAAACTAATAAGAACTTAACGTTATCGCCAGCTATAAAAAGGCATTGTTTGTCGCCCTGTAAACACGGGGTCTTTCAATTGAAGCCATAAATGAGTGACTGGCTTCTATCAGTGTTTGCTGTTTGGGTCGTTTTGCCTAAGTTGTGTCTATTTTTCAACTTTGCTACGCCAGGCTGATGAGAACCAACAAGTCCGAAACACGTGTCCACGGTATGCATCCTTTATGCGGGTCTCACCTTTGATATAACATCCGTCTTGAGATATACTGTGTACGCCCCACTGCGCGTCATATTAGGACTGCCATTTTGATTTTTTTATTTTTGACATCAGATTCGGCATCAACGATTCCAAAAACCCATAAGTATCCATTTCCATGGAAATACATCGAGGCCTTGAGTTTATGCCAAATTTTGATGATGAGGACCAACAAGTTCGAAACGCGTGTCCACGGTATACATTCTTTATGCGGGCCTCACTCGTGTTATATAACATCCGTCTTAAGATATACATATATGGATATAGGCCCCACTGCGTGTCATATTATGACTGCCATTTTGAATTTTGTATTTCTGATATCAGATTCAGCATCAGCGACCCCAAAAAATTCCAAAGCACCCATTTTGATGAAAATCCAACGAAGCCTTGAATTTATGCCAACTTTTGATATAGTTTGCCCCACTGTGCAGCGTGCAATATCTTATTAACATTTATGTACTTATTATTAAATTTACTATTTTCCAATAATCTACATTATCAGGAATGTTAAAGTACACCACAATTATGATATCGTCACCATTACACATATTCAATACTGAAAAATACATCAAAAATTTTTTCATATAAATCTGCACTTAAATTAGGCCAACGATTATATAAATATTGTCACGAAAACCGTTAAGTTTTAACAAAGTCACTTATTGGCATATTCTCTGCAGGTAGGCTTAACCCATTCCCAAATCTAGTAAAACAATTTTCATATCTTTCCCAAATCAATTTTATTTATATTATTTAAAGTACAGTATATTGCAATTTATCACTTAATTAGAATATATAAAGGAAGTCCAGTTTCATATTTCAAACACATAATAATTCATAAAACTAACTTAAATATAAATTATATTCTACCTGTATGGAAAGTACCGATTAAGCGAGTAGCATTTATATAAATACGCGAACGTCAATTATGGATGAGCAGTCCACTAGCGTCCGGGCACAACTCCTCCAGAGCACTTTTATTTTTCTATTTAATAATTTTTACCTTTAATAATTTCTGCCATGTTTTTTTGGGTTAAGTAAATGTTTGTAGACGCGATAACATTATTTTATTTAAAAAAAGGTAACCTCTCCTCACCAAGCTCCCTCAGGTCGTGACAATATGATGAAATTGGAGAACAATAATTGTTCTCCAATTTCCATTTTTTTATTAAAATTATTTTAATATCTACAATGTCTTTATCGGAAACTGCCCTGAAATTGGATTTATTTACCAAACCACAGATATTGCTGTCTATGGCAAGCATAACTCCACTTCCTCTAGTAAGATTTGTACTCTCAATTATTTGCAAGGATATATTTCTTTTTAACTGTCTATATAAAATTGTAAATTTGAGTAAATTTGAGATCACACTTAATTTTCTTAATTTTGATTTTAAAGCAACTAGGTTATACTTTTATCACCATTGCACTTATATTCAATGTTTAATAAAAAATGTACTGTAAATTAGATCTCCTGCTCTCAATTTGCGTTATTAATTTATGATCAGAATGCTTCTAGGGACATCATTTAACTTTGCTGCAACGTGCTTAAAGACTGAAAAGAATAAGGTGTGTTCCCTTATATTCCGGTATAATTTCCTAAAATTTAATTAAAGATAAAGCTTTAAAACACTCTTCTCTTTGTAAAAGGGCACTTAAAGAAAGTTTATTAACCCCGGTGAATATTAAAAGTAATAGGGCGTGTCATTCTCTGATGTTATTAATGAATGGTAGGGGATATTAGAACATAAATTATGCCTTGTAAAAGTGTATATTCACCTTTCTTACCTTTTTCTACTGATTTTAATAAAAAAAATGACGGAGAAAATGCTATTATTAGAGTTACTCAACGGCAGCTCTTTCAGTGGCGTCACATGTACGTGTCCGATAATAACAGGTTGCTACAGATGACAAATAAATACGATAACTACGTATTACCTGCAGGTATGGGATTGTTTATCTTTTATATGTCGCGTACCAAAGACAATGGCTGAGATTTTTCACCAGCGAACATTTATATGAGTATCACAGTTTCTATGCTTTCTGTTGAAAAACGTCTGCTTTGTGGGGGTAAACACACTTCTGTAAAATAAAAATGATCTTTCGAGTAATATTTGCAAATATTAAATTTTTCAAATCCCTTACAGAATGTTCTTCATTGAGACACCGATATAACTGTTCATATCCTCATATCCCCCAATTAATTTTAAAAATAAATGTTATTACACCGCTTACTCACTCGCACACCGCACAGTAGGTCAGAATTAATTTTTAACAGGACAAAACCTAAATTTGTATAAATTAATTTTGGGAAAAAAGTTCTTTAATACTATCTACAGAAATGGTCAATGCATAACGACATTAAATATGAGAGTTCCTAAATGCAAATAATTTAGGGATAACGAGCACGTGCATATCAGTAATAAATACATAAATACCTATAGTGTTTTTATTTGATACTGTCATCTGCATGCGTTAGGATAACAGCTTTAGATAGTGTATCAAACACAACACTTCCAGTCATATACTAGGGATATATAGATGAAGTGACAAGACATACACACAGACTAATACATGAAAACCTACCACTATTTTTTGAATAACCTTGCTTTCAGACACACAATGACAGACATCCCTATTTTCTACCTTTTCCGTATTTACGTTTTACCTACCCCTAATCGTAACTTTCCTCGATGACCGCCCCTTCGCCTTTTCACCCCACTTTTACTGAGATTCTAAATTTCAATTCTTTTAAGCAGGTTTTTCTTTAGCTTTTTCCTTCATGACTTGGACCATAACGATATTTGTATTATTTGTTTCTGCTATTAATTATTGCCATGCTTTATGCAAAGTCCTAATTATGTTTTTTCACGTTGTTCTAGGAAAACGTCTCGTTACAACAACAACAAAAAAGACGCATCCTAGCCGCCTCGGGCCCCAACATCTGGCCAGCTGCCTAGGCTCCCTTCAATACTGAAGGAACACTAAAATGCTGCTTTTCGCCCCGGAATTTATTCCGGGCGAGTATTATTGTAAAGCCGATCGGCTATCAACACTTTGTGTTCTCATGTAAATATTTATATTTATTGTGCGACGCCAAGTGTGGCGTCTTAATTAAGTTTTATGGTATGTATTGAATATTGAATAAATGTCTTAAATTGGAATTGAATTGGCTTAGTGATGTCCGGAACATATCCACGACATCATTTATTATGTTGCTCTCTTTCTATTGTATCACATCTGTGTTAATGTTCTCTCTCTCTTTTTTCGGCCAACGAAGTGTGAGAAATACAGTTTCATTATATATGAGTTTACTTCCAACTTGCAACAGGAACTCATTATAACTCATTCAGTTGGAGTCTTGTTTTGTGAATGCCGGGTGTGGCAGCCTATTTAAGTTTTATATGATGTATGTAATATAAATAAATGATTTAAATTGGAATTGGAATTGTTTTTGGCGAATAGCACCCGTGTTCGATTCCTCGATCCGGCTTTTTTTTATAAATTTTATATTAGATAATTCTATAAATAGGGAAAATTGCGCTGTCCGGGGTGCAAATGTAATGGCGGCGGCTGGTGAAATAAAACAAGAGCCGACGACGTACGCTAAAACTTCTTTTGCGCAAGTGACGTGCATTGAAACGAGGGAGAAAGAGGTAAATGAGCTACAAATGACATGAAAGGAGAGGAACCAAAAACGGCATTTTGTTGATTGTCTAGACATAGTCTAAACTGGATTAATATGGGGTACTGGGTGTCTTTATATTTGTGGTCTGTGCTTCCAATATATTTTATCGTACAAACTATTAAAATAACTACTCTATCCAGAAGCAAGAATTGCATTGAATTAATGTTAGTATTAGAAGCAAAAAAATACTGATATTAAAAAAAATATTTTCACACCAATATCAATAGTTTTCAATAGTACATACATACACAATGTAATTCTCAGCCGCTCATCGGCGTCAATTCTCAGCGGTGGACGACTGCTCGACGATGCTGATTTTACATGCAAAAGCTAAATAATCAACTTAATTAGGGTGTAAGTACTTTGTCAAAAATTATAATTTAATTTATTACGCATTCACACGAAATATTCGGATTAAAAATTCGTCTAAAATGACATCCAAACCTCCTAAGTATTATCTAAAAGGTTAATTTGTCTTTATATATATATATATATATATATATATATATATATATATATATATATATATATATATATATATATATATATATATACACATATATATATATATATATATATATATATATATATATATATATATATATATATATATATATATATATATATATATATATATATATATATATATATATATATATATATATATATATATATATATATATATTATAAGTTATTTTTTAGTTGATTACGTCCTTGTATGAAATATTATGACCTTGAGTGAAAATAAGGCTGATTAGATTCTTAATGTTTATAAGGCGTATTTCTGTGTATTTTCATAGAAAAATAGTTATTTAAAAAAAGCCATTTTATAAATAAGGCATTGCTGATCATCTGGTATGTTTTTGTTATCAGTAATACCTTCTTTAAAAAATTTGGAGTAATCAATTTTAATAACATTTCCGATTCAAATAATATATTCCTTTAGTAAGAAATCGTTGAAAGTATATAAATAATTGTGCACCGTCAACTTCGGTATATTTTGTAGCAGGATTTATTTGTGGATCGATGGCTTTACCAAGATACTCACAATGGGTTCCTATGTGTTCTACAACATCTAAATCTCAACGAAGCAGTGAATCTCTTGGGATCCTTTTTTCTTTGTAGACCAATGATTTCATGTGACCCTAAGAATAAAAGTCAGTAGTGTCAGGTACAATATATAACACATTTTATATCTACGGCCAACGAAATAATACTATATAATAAACTTATGAAATACAAATATGACATTTTTTATAATGGAAGTTTTATGGAATTAGAATAATTTCAGTCCATATTATTACAGTGCTGTAAATACTTTCAGTTCGATTCAATTTAAAACGTATAATTTTTTAAAAACGTTTTTTGGACTATACTTCGTGTTTTTGATATTTAATTGTTTCATTCTCCATAAAATTGGATTCCACGCAAAAATGCCACATGACTAGACTTTAACTTTTTTTCTCAAACTTAGTAAAGTATTAGATTATAATGAACGTAGGGAACTAAGTGGCCTGCATACGTGGCACACCCTATACAGAGTGATTTTATGAGAATGGTGGTCCCTCCTCTATTACAGGTATTTTTTGTGATAGAATTTGGAGAAAATGGGTATATAATGGTTTTTTTCTTAATATTCTAACTAGATATCAGGTGATTTAAAAATGACGGACCGCATTAAGAAAAAGTCCGCTGTATTTTTTTCCAAATTTTTGTCCCAGAAAACACCTGAAGTAAACCCATTCTCGAGGATTCACCCTGCAACTTCTACAGTAAAAACAATTCCGAGTTAATGAGTTGAAGCAAGTTACAATAAAAAATAATATAAATAATTTACATCTCACCAAATCTGAAATGACAAGAAATAGTGACCTATTTGTTTATAAATTAAATACCACGGGACTCGTCGATTGAATATTTAAGAACAATTTTTGTATCTATTAACTTAAACTACAATTACATACAAGTGAGGGCAATTGTCTGTAATTAATGATAATTATTAACACTGACTTGGTTTTCCACAAATCGTCAAAACATTGCATACTACATTCGACGCACATTTAGCCAACCAAGCTGGCATCATCCGGAGATGATTAAAACTAACCTTATGCTAACAGTATATCCTATTTATACCTAAACCATTGTTACGGTTCGGTTAACCGGACTATATAGGATTTGCCCTCATACTACTTTTACACTGTAATTTCCAAGCTATCAAATGCACCCAACTGTCTAGCATTTGTTACATTTATCATTATTCTTAAATTGCTACTACGAGTATCTATTGTATGGTTGTTTTCAAACGCATGTTGGGCATTACGAGTCATCTGTTCTACCAGATTTGAGATGAGCCATATGTTTCTTGAATCAAGTTTGAATTGATCGTCTAGTTTGTCCAACATACTTTTGATTACAGCCCTTACAGCTAAGAATTTTCAATTGTTTCATTTTTGCCTTTTGAGTTGCCTAAAAGTTGTTGTAGTTTATTTATCAATGAATGAACTAGGCCATACCTATATCATTAAGAATTTTATCAATACCAGGGCTGATTCGACGATCGTATGGAATTCATACAAATTTAGAATTTTCTCTTTCATTTTGAAAGGTCAAGTAGTTTCGAAGTATCTTTAAATTTACGCTTCCTAATTAAAGGGTGTCCTGTTCAAACGTTCTATGTGACACGAGGTATCTTCAGGGAGACTAAATTTTTTAGGAGCTATTTTCCAAAGGGTAATATATAAACCAATTTAGTTTTTATTATTCATTAGAACATATTAGAATATCAACTTAGTTTGTTTCTTAAAAAGAATTTCATTTCAATTATCATAAAAAAATTAAATGAAAATAAATCATGCTAACCTTTAAGATATATCCCTAAGGACTGTCACCATTGTATTCAACACAAAATTGCAAGTTTTAATTTTATAGTTCATCGCCTATTAAGCTTTCCCGACAAAGTAGTAGTTTAAGTTTTAAATAAGTAGTTATTACCTACCTATTTGTTAAGTAAATAAAACGTGAAACATTCCATAAATTCGTACGTAATACAATTTATTATAAATAAATGCACCCAATATGATACAAAAAATACAAATAACTTAGGAGCCTAAAATTACTAAAATTATTCGATTATTAAAATATCTCCATTAATAATAATCAATTAATGAAATATCTCGATTATTGCCATTACTGGCACAGATAGTTTTCACGAATTTTAAAAATTGTTTTTTTATGCCAGGTTAGCAGACCATATGCCAAACACCGCGTCGCGAAATTGACTATACGTGGCCATGTAGCTAACTGAGGAACAGGCGCAAAGTTACATATAATATTATATACGCTTCCACCTTTAATACTGGTTGCATATGTTACAGGTATATAAATAAACGCATACATGTCAATGATACACATATATGAATTAATTCAAATATATAAATGCTATTTAAAAGTTAGGATTTTTTTTATATAACTTCCGGCCCTGAAAAATGGGAAATATTTCCGCAGCCTAATGATATTGAAATTAACTGTGTGACTGAGGACAAAATTTCGTTTTTTATTATATTGCATAACCAGATGTGTAAATATGAGATGACGAGATCAAAATTATGATTGAACACATTAAAGAAACCTTAAAATATTTATCGGGTGACTGTTAATAATAGAAATTCTTACATCTTCAGTAACAGTATAGTTCAACACATATAATAAATAAATAAATGTCTTTATTGTGTAAAATAGAAGGAATTTAACACAAAAGGTTAGTGGTACAGTATACACTGATATTAAAATTACTAACCTAGGATACCATTGGTATAGTATTAGTACAGTATATAATATCTAACTTATGATTTTATCCAGCATATGATAGTACAATATATAATATCCAATATTACAATATGTGTATATCTAACGTAAATCTAGTTAAGTACATATATCTACAGTATATGAACATATAATATATATCAAAAACAGTATTTATCTATATGATGTCTAGATTTTATCACTATTTTATCACCGTCTAAAACAATTTTAAATTTATGTTTAATTCGCCCTTCAAAATCAGAGACTTTAGTTGACGTTTTAGTACATTTGTTGATTTATTGTGTAGCTGTGGAGGTAGATTGTTATAGACATAAGTCGAGAGGTAGGTAAAGGCTGATCGAAATGTTTCATATTTAGGCCTTATTGTATGCAATTGGTCGTTTGTATATCTCAAGTTTCGGTTATGCATAACATTTCTCGCAATTAGTTTATCATAGAGATAAATAGGTTTTTGCGTAAGGATGACATTATTTAATAGTGAGGTGAAATGTAGGAAGCGCCTCTCATTTATTTTTAGTAGTTGTAACTCCCTGATATGTGGTGTTATATGCTCGTAGACAGAACTATTTGTTACAAATCTAATACAGATATTCTGGATTTTTTGAAGTTTGTTTGCTTCTGATAAATTTAGGCAAGGCCCATAAACATAATCACAGTAGTTGACGTGTGATAAGACTAAGGACTCACATAACAGTAGTTTAGTGGCCCTATCAAGGATATTTCTAAAACTTGAAATCTGTTTAAAAGAGCAGAAACATTTTCTAAGGACTTCTGATATATGAGGAATAAAGTTTAAATTTTTATCAAAGGTTAGCCCCAAGTTCTTCACCTTGTCAACTTGTTCTATAATTATATTGTCAATTGATAATTGAAAGGGAGTAAGAACTCTTAATTTATTTGCAGTGCCAAAGATTATATTTTTACTTTTATTTGGATTTAATAGGAGTGAATTCTGAATAGTCCAATTTTTTATTTCATTTAAATCATGATTAATTTTGGTTTGGGCTTCCTCAGGCTTCGTCACATCAAAAGCAAGGTAAAGTTGTATATCGTCAGCGTACATGTGCAGGGAACAGTACTTCGTGACTTGTGGCAAGTCTGCGGTGTAGATGTTAAAAAGCAAGGGCCCCAAGATCGAGCCTTGGGGCACTCCCGAGAGTAGCAAACGTTCGTTAGAGAGTCTTCTTCCATTTGTGGTGTTAACATATGTATATTGAAAACGATTTAGTAGGTATATACATACAAATTTAGATTGCTTGTTGATATCGAAGGACAAGTAACTTACGGCAATAGTAACAGATGCATCTTGGACTATTTATCTATTTTCTTTGTCGGTATGCTGCTATCGACAATGGAAAGTCAATTGCTTTTCGACGTCAACAGGTTAGTTCATTTTTTGCTTCTTAATCTTGTTTTTGATTTACACTTAGTAGCTATTTGACAATTTTTTTATACTGTCTACTATATGTTTACCTTCTGCTTAAATGTTAGACAATTAAACAAAACAATTTCTTTAAGATCCAAAATTAAATAATAGCGGTGTGCAGTCGTACTTCAAAAACGTATTCAGACTACATTAATTAATGTCTCTTACTAAAATTTACAATATTGGTTGGGTTTGTAACTAATTTTCATTAATTATACGAGCTTCTGCACTAATAATTCAAATTAATGAAGTCATTCACAATTCGTTATCCAGTTTTCCTTAGAGACCAGAAATTAATCTCTGAGGTTTCCTGTAAGAAATGAGATCAGTTTTAATATAAGTACCGTTTCATTAATTTATATGCAATTTTAAATTAAATTTTCTTAAAAAGTTGTTTTTATTAGCGTTTGTGTTTTATTAAATTTAGAGCAAACTCGATGTTATTTTTAAAAATATCAATCATTAAATTTATCATTGGTGTAATAGGGTCGCTGATATGTATGGAAACGGTCGATTATCTCCTAAAGTAAGATAACTATCGAAAAATAATAAGATACAAAAGTTTCAGGGTTTTTAAAAATCTATTACAATAAAAATACAAAATAAAATTAAGTATACAGGATCAGTCAAAAAGTTATGACAAAACAAAGTTGCTTTTTCTTTAATGGAACATATTATTCCATATTTCAATTATTCTCGAAATTCTAAACAAAATTTATTATAGCACATCTATGTACCTAAACTTAACCGTTTTCGAGATATCAAATTTTGAAAGTAACTTTTTACTACTCTCAAGTTCATTAAAGAAAAAAAGGCTCCAAATTATGAATATTCATTTTGAAAATACAAAGTGGAGGATATGGATATGATTTAATTTTCTTATTAGTTTTTTACAGAAAATAAAAAGCAGAATAGTTCAGGGTTGATAAAAATGCATGAAACGAAAAAACGTATTTTTTAATGAAAGTCCTGGATATTTTAAATTTTATAAAAACAATAGTTGTGCCAAAAAAAAAAGAGAGACAACAGGTTTTAATAAACAATAAATATTTTCTTTGGAAGTCTATTTTATAAGGTGCTCAAAGTGTTCAACATTTACCTCCTGACAGTAATGAATTCGCTGAACAAAATTTTGCAGTGAATCTAAAAGGGTGTTGGGAGAAATAGTGGAAATTTTATGCCTTATCCTTTCTTGCAACTCTTCGATATTTTGCGGCCTATTTTTGTAGATTACATTTTTTATGTGACCCCACAAAAAATGGCAAGCGGGATCATATTGGGAGATTTAGCTGGCCATTGAATTGCCCCCCTGCGTCTAATCCATTTATCAGGAAAAGTTTCATCTAATATGCTCGTACCACACGTCCAAAATGTGGAGGAGCCCCATCTTGTTGAAACCATATTTGCTCTGCCGGTAAATTGGGATTGTTATTGTTCGGGAATAATCGTCTAAGCTCTGAAATAATATGCTCTTGCAAAAGTAATAAATATCGTTCAGAGGTCAAATTTTCGTTTATAAAATAGGGTCCTATAACGTGTCCACCAATAATGTCACATCAAATCTTTACTTTCTGTGGTCGTTGGGTGTGAACTTCTTCCATCCAATGTGGATTTTGGTCTGACCAATACCTAGAGTTGTGTCGGTTTACGTGCCTGTTTAAACAAAATGTAGATTCGTCAGTAAACAATATGTAGGTGACAAAGTTGACTCGATTCTATGATCATAATCGTCTTCACTCAGTTCTTGTAACAAGTGAATTTTATATGGATGGAATTTTTCCCATTTGCAAATTTTTTGAATGGAATATCGACTCATTATGATTTAAAGCCCTCTGTTGTGTCGAATTTATTGGATTTTCCACGACGTCTAACATGATTTTCAAAGAATTTTCTTCATTTGTAAAGCTTACTGGTCTTCCAGTTTTTCGTCGATCTGTAACACCTCCAGTTCAATGAAAATGCTGCAATGTTTTTGAAACGGTTGATTTAGAAATATGTTCCCGATCTGGATGCAATTCATGAAAATTATCCACTCTTTCGTCACAACTTCTTCTATCACCATATTTTATGATCATTAAAACTTCAATAAGCTCGGTTTCACATAAACGTGCCATTTTTGCACACTAAATGTATTTCTGACATGTTGTCAAGATAATCACTGTTAGACAAAAGAATGACGCGACGTTGTTATGGAGCTAGAAACTTTCAAAGGTAACTTGATGGACTATAAACTTAATGGACTAAAATATGTTTGTATAATTTATAAGAAAATCATTTTCAAAGTTCGATATCTCGAAAACGATTAAGTTTGGGTACATGATGTGTTACAATGAATTTTTTTTAGAATTTCGAGAAGAATTGAAATATGAAATAACATATAGAGTGTTCTATTAAAGAAAAAGCAACTTTGTTTCGTCATGACTTTCTGACTGATCCTATATACTTAATTTTTCTTTACTGTAATATATTTTAGAAAACGCAATTAAATAATAGCACACAGACTTATTAAACACAGTATGCAATATTGTTTTGATGCTTCTTTTTGATACATAAACAGATCCAAATAAGTGCGGCCAATCGCATGAAGTTGGCTCAAAATGTGATTTTTCATTTGGGCAACCGTTTAAATGAGACTGGAATATTAGAAAATGACTAAGAGAAAGTAGACCTAGGCAAACAAATGCTAGGGAAGACAGATTATTAGTCAGACTGGATACTACATGAAATTGCTGCCGCCGGTTAAACCAGGAATTTTTGCCACAATTAGAGTTCTTATTACCCCGTGACCTATATCAAATCATCTAAAGGATGTAGGTCTGCACTATACTCGTAACATGCCCCCTTTTGACAGCAAATTTTTGAGCTCAATGTTTACTGTGGTGTGAAGAACGATATTTTCGCGTGAAAGCCGTTTTTGTCCTCATTGTGACATACAAACATCTGGTGACCAAATTCAAGGATTAATGATCGGTGCGTTCAAGAGTTGCATGCTTTTGAAGAGCGATCTGTTATGGCTTTGGATGAAATTATTCTTGGAGGTCATGCGGAGTTATATTTTTGTGAACATACAGTGAAATTTATGCAAGAGACTTTGGATACAACCTAAGGAATTATTTTCTTTGAAAGTTGGAACCTAGTTTCAAATTCCTAAATGATAATGCTTGTGCACATCAAGCTAAAATAGTATTGGAACAGCTTGATCTGAATGAAGTTGATCATTTGCGTTTACCTCAATTCTTTCCAGATATGAACTGCATTGAACATGCCTACAGCCACCTGTTAATGACGTTAGGACTCTAAGGTGAGTCCTTTTGGATTTATGAGATACCTTGGACCAAGAAGAGATAATATCACTTGATTCCATGTATACCTAGAAGAATTTGAGTAGTGATGGCAAACACGGATGGAATCACCCGCTATTAACTGAACATTTTTTTGTTATCTATTTTGACTGTTTAATTGGAGATCTTATTTTAATTCTGTTATTTGAATAAATATGTTTGATTTATAAAAATGAAAGAAGAAAATAAGAGAGAATCCAACGAAATTCTTTAATTTTTTCGATCAGTTTATAAGGAATAATAATACTATATGAAATATTTTTCTTAAAAATAGTTAGAGTTTTACCAAAACTTACTTTTTGCAACCCATAGGTCTTCTTCAAATTTACTTGCGTAGTTTGTCGTTTTAGTTTGAAACTATCGTTTTCGTCCGTAAAAACTAATATTTTTTACTACTGGTTGTTATTTTAAAAAACATGTAAAACATATTTTTCTCATTATTTTTTGTTTTATAATTCGTCAAAAATAAATACTTGCTTTTGATATCCATATATAATATATCCTAGTTAGTATTAATATCCATGAGTAGGACACCATGTAAGAAAACAATCCATAATAAATACATACTAATTAAATGATACATGTAATCACTTCTATAGTTGCTAATAAAATTATTGTACTTTGGTAATGGTAATGGTGGGGGAGGTTGACGCCTGGCAAGTAGGATACAGACGGGCCCTTTTTACCAACCCCCAGCTGTCCTCTTAGCCATGTGCTTCTCTTGCTCCCTCATCGAATCTTTCCGATCTTCTAATAAAGGTCAGGATGTCACTCATTGCAAGTGAGCTCATCTCCTCCCTTAGAAGCGCCTTAGAACCGAAAATACTATGTCTGAGGCACCCAAATGCTTCACAGTGTCCCAGGAAGTGGTAAGATATTTCTTCACCACTCCCGCATCCTGGATATGTAGGGCCTTCCTCAATACTTATCAATGGTAGATGCCTCCTAAGACTACAGTGGCCTGACAGAACTCCGATTAAAAGATTTACTCGTTACTCCCGCAAAGTAACCAGGCCGGTCTCGATTTGTTCGGCTCCGTCACAAAATCTCGAGTTTGCCTGCAGGCCTTGTTGGTTCTCCAATGCTTCCTCAGTATCTGTGGGTAAACTCATTAAGGGCTGTTGTGACCTGCCTTCTTGTAATGTCTAATATAGGCTCAGGCCCGAGACAGGGTTCCTCGGCTCCAAGTCTAGCAATTTATCGGCCTTCTCGTTGCCTTGAACTCCAGTATGTCCCGGGATCCACACCAGCCTCACTTGTTTGTGCCTAGCAAGCTCTTCTAGGGCATGAACGCACTCCTGAACGAGAGCTGATCTCGTTCAAGAGCATACCGCTTTTAGAGCAGTCTGACTATCGGAGAAGATATATACCATCTGTGCCGCTCCATTCCTAATCCCAACCACGCACCGCTAAAATGGTGTATTTTATTTTACTTTAATTTTCATGTTATCTGTCAGTCAACGTTAAATTTAGTTTTTATATATGTGATAAAATTGCGAAAAAGCAGACTGTAATCAAAAATCTAATTCTTATATTTTAGTAAACAAACCAAAGGGTTATGAAAGGTAAATTAAAAGGTGATCTTTTACTCTATAACAAATAGTTTACATCATAGTAAAGTAAATAATGTATTATTTTGTTGCGGGTTTTGTTAAGATGTTCTTACTAAATTTGACATTGCATGTTTATTACAAATTTACCTTATTTAGGCTTAGATTTTGCATAAATTTTTGCAAAAATAGTAGAATAATTTTTTTTCGACTTATTCATGTCGCAATACAGCTTTTCTGTTTACACCCCGTATATCTTTATAGCTACATAAAAACTATCAACTTTACAAAAATAATACATGAATGACATTTTAAAAACAACAGTGAGGGAGATAATTTAAAAAAATGATACCATTTTAAAAGTTTCACCCTTAAATAAGGGTGAGTAGAATACGTTGCAATTACGGGATTGGCACCATTAATTTTCTTATATATCTAAGTGCCATACTCATCAGTTTAAAGTCACATTCTCATATACACCCTTTTTAGCACTATTTGTTGTAATGCGTGTCAGAAAGACAGCCGAGAGGAAGATGGTGACTTTAAGACGATGGGTATTGTACCTACATCGAATTAAATTAAGAGGGCTAATCGAACCAGTGTCTGTAAGGTAATTTTTCAAAATTTATTTCTTCCATACGGTTTGGTCAAATTACACCAAATTTGGATGATCAGTAGTTGAAAGTGTACTAGAGGGTACATGTATATCTATTTTAATTAATTTTCACTTTATGTAGAGAAAATTTATACTGTAAATATAAGTGAAATTTGGACGTGATTAGCTCCTGAATTATGACATCAATCGGTAAAATTCGAGGTAAAATTCATACATGTCGTCTAGAATGATTCTTCATAATTATGCTCAGCAAGTTTCAAACTTTTATTCCGTACCATTTTGTTAAAAAGAATTTTCTAAATAAGTATCTTTGTCACTACAAATGGAGCAAGGAAGTGTTACCTCTATCGGGAATCGCACCTCAATGAAGTCGGTGAAGAAAACGTCCAGTGAAGGTATAGTCAAGAGCAAAATTATTCAGCTGCACATGTAAGAAAACTTTCTAGAGAGTGACACAGCTATCCGAAGCTTTTTCCCGACTAGGCCCCTTAAGGTAACAACTTCACTCCTGGTATACCGCAATAAATCGCTAACAAATATAAGGATGGCATACAATAGGATGGCCCTTACTACTGTAGTATAAATGTATTTTTTTTGTAAACTTAGATTAGTCACCCTTTTATTTTGTTACATTTAGCATAAGAAAATTTTAAGCCAAATTTGAATAATTTAGGACTGTATTTAGAGGTTATGTAGGAGACGGGAAATTATACAATAACAAGTTAAAAATTAGGTGCATTTATTTCGTTATAAGTACAGTAACAGACCATTCTCACCACATTATAGTCTTTGTTGGAAAACTTATTTATTACAATTTGTAAAGCGGTTTCGCTGTTCACCAACAACTTGCATGATGTACTGAAATTCCTCTATGTTCTTTTTATGGTTTTACTGAATTTTTCAACCAGCAATGCTACGCTTTTATCAGCATTATTATTAATTACTTTAACGATACAACTGTTTCAGTTGTAGCTAAATTAACTTTCAAGAAAAACGAATTAGTATTTTTTGTAACAAATTAATTGATTCACGGTAGCTTTAGCTTCAGACTATCTCACTGATTTGTTAGAAATTTTGTGCGTTAATAATCTTCTGACCCAGAAATCTCTGTAACAGCAATAACAATTTTCTTTTTTACTTCTGATGAAAGGTTTTTCTCAAAAAGAGACAGACCGTCGAGTTTTTCTAACAGATACCAGAAACTTAAAAAACGAAAAATAAAAATAAAAATTGAAAAGTTTCTAGTTTTACGTTGTATACTTGGTAAAAGACGCACCCTTAAGAATAAAATATCTGATCTTATACCAGTATATTATCCTGATCTAAAAAAATCATTCTATTTAATTCTTCACTTACCTCAATTAAATTTTAATAGCGTACCTTGAAATGTTTCATTAAAATTTTTAAATACTTAATTATCAGCGTCATTCGATACTGTCAATAATAACTCATGTCATATATTTTAATAATTTCTTCTTATTGACATCGAAATTTTTTTAACTAAATGAGACCTTTCAAATGCAAAACTGTTAAATTTATCCTAACCCCATTTTATGAGGCCAAATGTGCAAAATATTTCAGTATACATCAGCTTTATTTAAGTACTTGGAAAATATATTTTATCGACTTGATATTGTTGACATGATTTGTAATCTTCCAACAGCAATATATTCTTTTGTAAAGGCAAATACAAAAAGTTTGGGTCCCGTGAACCTCCCTTTAGCTGGCCAATTTTGCTCATCACTGAATTTGTCATTATCTTTGGCATTTATAACGTGTACCAAATTTGAAAGCTTTATCTCAAAAACTGTGGCTGCTATCGCGATACTACAGACATACCGACAGATTTTTGTCCATAAAGTTATGTTTTTTCATTAGAATTCGTCGAGATTCGTCCAGAAATGCAATAAAAATTTTAATTTTTTTTTCCAAAATGGTACCTTTTTTCTTCTTTCATTCATTACGTCTCTAATAAAAATCTTAACTGCCAAATTTGGGAAGTCTCCCATTAGGATCTTTTGAGTTTTCGTGGATGCACACATATACACACACAAACACATCCACACACACGACAGACATCATTCGGAAAATAGACAAAATAGATTCTGGAGGGTTCAAAATGTATATATCAATCAAAATCTCGAGATCGAAAAAAAATCACTATTATTATACTTCCTTATATTAGGTATAAGAAAGTAAAAAGGGACGAGCTTAAAATACATTTCACTTTTCAATTTGTTTGTTGAACAAATACGAATCTTTTAATTCAAATTCCTTATTTCATCTTTTATCAGCATATAACCACAGTCATTAATTTTTTAACTCTCCCAGCACCAACCTTCTCTCTCAATGCCACTGCAATATTTCAGTACGTGGAACATAGACTAATTAAGGCATTTCCATGTCTTCTATAAGAGAAAATGTATCGAAAAATTTGTCTTTCCTTGTCTGGTAATTCTGATGATTTTCGGCGCGATATTTCAGCTCAAGTATACGTTTGTCTTCAAAACATGTTTTCAGGAAGCGTACCATAATAATTAAATTTTTTGCCTCGTATCAAATATAATTATTATTCAGAAATTAAATAAATTCTTAGAAACAAACTAAATTTTTTACATTTCGTGTTATTTGAACAATGCTTACCAAATTTTCTTACCAAAGTCTACTCTTTTTAACCAAAAAATATAATCATAATAACGTTTGAAATATTTACCATTCATTAACTTACTTCTAACATTATCCATGAATAGAATCATTTCGACATTTTAGGTTACAAGGTTTTACCTCCGCCTTTACAAAAAATATGACGGAGTCTACTTTGTTATAATAGACCTTTTCCACATGATATCAACCTCTGGAGACAATAAACCCATGTCATTGTCATTTATGCTGTCACAATAAACATAAAAATATGTTAATTTCGACAAAATAAGGTTATCTTAACTTTTACAAATGCTTAATATAAAGTGGTAAAGTATTATGTATTTATTATGCTAGATGAAAGTAACAAAATAATCTAAAAAAAGTTAGGAAACTTACAAGAAGATAACTATAGACAACATATTGTATACAAATAATAATAAAACATATTTGGTCAATTTATATAATTATTTTTTTCTAACAACAATCTACCCTAAGTACCCTAAAACACAAGCAAACTATTTTTTATACCTAGTTTCAGCCCTTTCTTTTTACCAATATTGAGACGTCAACGCAAACATGTTGTAATAGATAGTTAGACAGTGGATAGTTCCAAAATTAGCTAATGATTTTGGTTCAATTTGGATAGCTGCATTATACAATTTTTATAAAACATAGTTTTAATGAATTTTTTTAAAAATTTCGTCTCTCATACAGAGATTTTGTACAATAGAGGAGTAATATCTAGAGATTTAGCTACATTTATTTGATTATCTGTCATCAACATATTCTCTTTCCAGTCTGAAATAATGTGGTGAATCCTCTTGTTGAAAACTACTTTTTATCGATCTAGAGTATCATCTTGCTTGGAAGTTTCCACTGTTACTATTGTAAGAATAAAATAATATCACACACTTTTAACACTGCTATACTTTATTAACAAAATGGTAATGACACCAAACGTCGACTGACTTATGCCAATGCAATGTCAATACCAGCTTCCTTCACTTATTAAAATATACTTATATTACATAGGTACATGCTTATTATCGAATATTACCCATACGGTGACTAATTGTATATAAATCTATATCACGCTTTACAGGAACTTAAATAATTCCTACACCCGGCCTCTCTGATTGTAGAAGCTGTCCTCAGGCCTCATAAGGACCTGGGAACAGAAATCATACATTATATAAAGTTTTATTGTAGCCCTTAGGCTTTATGGTAAACTTCGTGACACGTGTGCCAAAGATCCGTCGATCTTTCGTATCATATTTGGCACGTTTTCCTGAGATCCTTCGATCACTCATTTAATCATATTGACACGTCTGTCTGAGATCCTTCGATCTCTTGTTTAATCGTATTGGCACGTTTGTCCAAGATCCCTCGATCTCTCGTTTAATCGTATTGGCAAGTTTGCTTGAGATCCTTTGACCTCTCGTTTAATCGTATTGGCATGTTTGTCTGAGATCTTTCGATCTCTCGTTTAATCATATTGTCACGTTTGCCTGAGATCCTTTGATCTCTCGTTTAATTGTATTGGCAAGTTTGTCTGAGATCATTTGATCTCTTTAAGACTTCCTTCCATCGTCCTGGATCGTAATCCACTTTTACATATGGTGAGCGGCGACCACCGTTCGTATTCGTGACTTCTTGGAACCATCCCTTAAATCTTTCACTTCGTAACGATCATTGATAAGGGCTTTAGAAGTACGGAAAAAACCCTTATATTTCGGATACAATTTTTAACTAGAACCCGTAGCCGGTTCGCTTGTTATTTAAACCATTATATTAGTCATTTACCAACCTTCTTGAAAAGTTAGTCGTATACCAACCTTTTTAGGAATTTTAGTCGTTTACCAAACTTCTTGAAATGATAGTCGTTAACCAACCTTCTTGTAATGTTAGTCGTACACCAACTTTTAAGGAATGTTAGTCGTTTACCAACCTTCTTGAAATATTTTTTGTTTTCCAAACTTCTTGAAATGTTGGTTATTTACTAATATCTTTGAAATGTTGATCGTATACCAACCGTTTTGGTGTTTTTGCTCTTGTACCAACCGTTTTAGTGTTGTTGGTCATATACCAACCGTCTTGGTGTTGTTAGTCGTGTACTAACCGTTTTGATGTTACTTTAAACACCTACCTCAAAATTATCCAGAGTTAACAACCACCAGCACAGTTCTAGTGCTGCGACCTTTTCGCAGATCTTCTACCTCATATCATTGAGTAACATTTTAAGTACCTTAAAGGACCCTTTGAAATTCGGCAGCAACTTCTCGCACCTTCCTCTAGCCGGTAAGGTATTCAGTACCCTAACCAGGTTAACTGCATATTTTGTAGCTTAAATCAAACATTTGCTTTGTGCGTTAGCTTTGTGCATTAGCCTTGTGCTAATCTGGGCTTGTGCGTCAGCCTTGTGCCAATCTTCGCTCGTGTGCTAGCTATGTGCTAGTCTTAGCTTGCATGTTAGCCCTGTATTAACCTTGACACATGTGATAACCTTGTACTAATCTTAGCTTGTGTGTTAGTCTTGTGCTAACCTTTGATCGTGAGTTGCTGATCTCCACTCATGATGCTCTTAATCCCTTTAATTCACCAAGATCTACGTTACTTGAATTATCCAGAATTTCATTCAGGATACGAAAATCAGCTACATGACGCAGTTTATATCCTGCTATTGCCTCAATTGGTGACACAACAGTGATCTTAGTCCATGTACAATTAATCGCATTCTGAACATATCTAACAAACGTGTTCCATTTATCTTCTCGACTTCCAGCAGACGTAACGTCTAAAGCATTAGTGATTACCTCTTCTTACTGTAGCTCTCGCACTGACCATTAGCACGAGGTATAACCACAGCATTCAGTATATGCTTCACGCCATATGTTTCACAAAATATTTTAAACATAAACATAAAACTCAATAATACCTTCGTGACATCCCGAGTACTCGTATCTTTGACGGGTTCAATTACCGCAAACTTAGTATTAGAATCTACAATAACTAACAAATACTTTGTCCTCTGCTGCTAAGCAAGAATGGCCCCATATGATCCACATGTAACGTGTGGAACGGTACAGCTACCTTTTCTATTGGATGTAGCATACCTTCATTTCCTTAAAATAAGTAAACTTAACAAACCGGGTGTATATGAAATTAAATGTAAGGATTGCAACGCGGTCTATATTGGCTAGAGTGGTAGAAGCTAATGAACATAAAATCAATTTTAAATAACAATAAAATTACAGGAACGTGAACTCATTGCATCGAAAATAATCATTTTATTGACACAGACAATATAAAATTAATTCATACAGAAAGAAAAGGAAAACGACTAAACCTTCTTGAAAAACTAGAAATAAAAAAATCCGTTAAAAACAATCCTTGTACCACCAATGACCAACTAAATTTCATAAACACACCTATAATAGATAAGGTATTAACAATTCCCCATTGACTTATATTCCGAGTAGGTAGGTACTTAGTATTATTACCCTGGAAATGCCTGTAATTTAACCTGATTAGGTGTTATTGCATAAATATTAGAATAATTGCCCTCATAGCTTTAGTGTTCATCTGTAGTACTCTTGAGAAAGGTCTAACCAGCTGAAACATATGTAGAGTGTATCGAAATACATTTCTGAAACATCCATAAGCAATGTTTTTCTTCAAGATAATTATTTAAAAGATGTCTCACATGGAACCTACCACATATTCAATCCAGTGTGTACTTACAGTTTGTCGCAGTCCATGTAGTTCCTTTTTTTAAGGCCATAATTTTCTTACGTGCAGTTTTGTCCAGTGAGGGCATGCTAGGCGACGAGCTACTGGAACGCCTAGAGTGTGATGTGTGCGAACAGGAGCGGTGTTTTCTTTTCTCAAACAGGCCCATCGTTCCATGGTCACAAAAACTACATATTTCCCAGAAGCAGACACTTTCCATCACTAAAACTACAGCCATTGCACTAAATTTTAATTTTACTGACAAGTGTTTTTTTTTTCACCTCACTAGGCCTCCAAAAGAACGTAAATACTTGGAGTATATCCCCACTTCTGACTTGTAAGAATAAAATAATATCACACACTGCTATACTTTATTAACAAAATGATAATGACACCAAACGTCGACTGACTTATGTCAATGCAATGTCAATATTATTACCAGCATCCTTCACTTATTAAAATATACTCATATTAGATAAATGCTTACTATCGAATATTACCCATATGATGACTAATAGTATATTACTCGTTACAGGAACTCAAATAATTTCTACATTATTGAATCTGTGATGTTCTCAAGCATATCGAGATATTTTTTCTCCTGACAAATTTTCTTCAAAAAGTATGTTTCCAATGACGGATTTGTTGATTACTTTCACCCAAACAATGATTTTTTTGAGGATATTAGTGACACTTCGTTGTACTGTCAAACAAGGTGCGCCTAAGGTATTTAGCAACTCGATGAATTGATTGAGAGGTATCAAAGTAGATATCACCCGAAAGGCCAACGTTACCAACATTGTTCATTCCGAGGTTTTTCTGGCTTTCTACTAAGAACATAATCAGCATTTTCAAATTTGCTGAGAAGTTGGTGGACATGCATATGAAATACATACATCAGAATGTAGTTCGTTAAATCTTTCAGCAATATACTCAGAATTCCTATGCAATTCACTTTAAACCAAACAATTTCAGTCATATCCTGCATAATATATCCACTTTCTCAAAAATTCAAATAATTAATGTCATTGCAAAGTTTCCATAGGAATCCATTTTCCTATTGATTCTACTGAAACGTGTTTTTTCAAAGGTTCTGTTTAATTTTTTGTTCAAAAATTACACGAGATAAAAGTTTTCAGTGGAACGTACTGTATAGTAGGCTTTGTATATAATCTTCAATATTTAATTACTCTGATCTAAATACTAAGAGAAGTAGAATAATGAATTGGATGAATAATGCTATAAAATATTTCTGTTTCACCATCTGGTCGTCCTCTGTGTGTCTATGTGTATTAAATAAATCATTGTCGTAGCGTTTCTGAACATGTGAAGTGTTTATTAAAGTGGCACGAGTTTAGTCAGGGTGTATGTCTGTACTTGACACATACAACGCTAATTATCTGGTGAATATTAAGTAAAACGAGATGGCGTAAGGAAGGAAGCATAACCACTGAATTATTAAGAAAATGAATCAGGCAGAAATCCTCTGTTATATGTGGAGATAGATATTTACTCTGTTTATTCTCTATGATTGATTAATACAATTATTAATAAGGACATGGATAATTATAACACAAATAACAAACAAAACTTCTCAGCGAATTTTATTGTCTGTTCAATGGTGTAGAAAAATTTGTGACAAGCAAAAACTGCGCACTAAGTATCTGTTTGGAAATCATCCTTTTTCGATATACGGTCCACTTAGTACGTATGTTACATTTGTTTCTCACAAAATATAAGTTGAGAAAAAAGGCAATAGTTAACTTCAAATAAACGAAAAATTACCATACAGAAGATTTAAAAAATATATCTTATCGACTTGCAACTATTTATTCATTGTTCTAACAGTGACATATCTTGTGACGTAGTAAACAACAAAATGGTTCTATTTTGTGTTATGCATCACCTTGGCACCTTTTAATACAGCTGCAGTACTTTGAACTTTTCATTACGGTAACGGTCTCGAGCGCCAGTTCCTGTTTTAAAGTGTAGGAACACCACTTTATTCTATCAGCGGTATGATAGAAGCTAGGGTAATTCAGTGAAGAAACGGAATGTCCAGGCGGTCTGTGTGTGTGGTTGTCGGTTGCGTAGCAATGGACAACTTCGGCTTTGGATTCAGGGGTTGTCTAATTAATGTGGTGTATATATATTTATATTATTATATATTAAAATAATGGCACCTATACTTCTAACATTCTGTATATTGGGTTATTATTATAGAGTAAAACTTAGGTCATTTTATTTCTTTATTTAATTTCAATATTTGAAAACTCCTTATCAACAAAATTCTCGGCATATTTATTATTTATTAACACAGTTTTAATAAATTGTTTCTAATTTATTAAAATGTTATCACTTGATATCATTATTCTGGCTCTAATATTCAGACATTTCACAACACATCTTTTAACATTTTAAATTTTATTTCATAGTTTCTTTAATTGTGCGTTTGCTTTAGTTAAACCAGTTTACCTTATCAAAAGCATATTTTTTATTTGATTAGTGTACTTATAACGTGATTCAAATTTAATTTCCTTGCCCTGGAGCCTTAGAGCTTCTGCTTTAGATAAGCTGATCAAGTTCATATCTGATCGGTGGCAATATGCTTATTTAACCGTATGCGCCGTCAAAATGGTTTAATAAAATGAAAATAAAATTAATTTGTTCAACCAAAATTTGTAAATCGAAATCCAACTACTTTGGCTGACATGTTTTCAATTTGCAACCATTTAACGTTATATTCGTGTAAACGAAGTTGGATGATGTATTAGTAAAGCGTTTTATAATTTTGTTGTTTGGTGGTTGTTCATTGTAGATAATTTTAAAATAATAATAAGTGAAACTAATAAATGTATCTAGTACTGTTTATAGTTTATTTGTAGCGAAAATTTAATTAGTTATTTTGCACACTTCACTAAAATATAACATACAGAATTTTATTGGATAATATTGTTCCCAAGTAACAATTTTAGTTTTAAAATGCTCTATAAGATATCCTCAAAGCTTAAGACTACTAACAAATATAAATAGTCTGAAAGAACTCCATAAAACTGATTTAAAACCTTTATAAGAGTAAATGGGCTCATCTAGAGAAGGGCCTATATGCTTCTTTTTAAAAATGCTATTAAAACTTTCAAGTTTTAATGAATTGTCCAAATCTTTACTCTTAGAGTATCTAAAGAGTATTATAAAACCATACATGCTTTAGGGTAAGTATCATTTAAAACTTAAAAGGCACATACATATGCTTTGAGCAGACGTTTTGTATTTAATGAAGTAAACATAACTGCTATGCTCACTTAATCCACGCATGATGTTGTATATGAGCCTCATGTATAGTAATGAACATATGGCGACAACTGAGAACGATTCAGCTTATACATGGATTACTTATATTGAAGTATTGGGATTCCTCATAGTGGGCTAAAATGTTCAATGGCGCTAAGTTTACTATAAAACATGAGTTAGATAGTTCTTAAAAATTCGTGCGCTTCCTAGAAATACAAATTTTAAAAAAATATATGGGTATTTTTTTTTCGATGACTTAAAAATAAATAATTCGGTAGCATTAACCCATAATATGGTTCAGTGTTAGTAAATTGTTTTTAGGAAATATTTCTATTAGATACAAATTACATTTTCTTTTGTTCAATCCAGAACATTTCCAATATGGCTAACCGTTATGCATCTCTTGCCGCTTGAAGTAATGGTGGCAGTTCGTATAAACCATATTAATTTTGAGTAATTCTATTTCAAACATGTTTTGTCTTAAAATGACTTTTATATTACCAATTCCTCTTTAAATGTGTGGATTTGTTCTTGTGGAAGTATATTTTAAGCCTCATTGGCCTAATTATATTGCTTCAAACTTGTCGGCTTATCTTAAAACCCGTTTTAAACCACTTGAGCAGATAACACTACCACTTTAAAATCTATAGGATTTATGGTGCCCAGATAACCTAAACATTCAGTTTTTGGTGACGCTACACATGTTTGCTCTACGCGCCTCCCTCGTCTTTTTTATCCAGTGCGTTAGTTTTACTATAATCGTGCCGGTGTAAGATTGCAACTTTCTTCAAAAACTCAAAATCATAAATAATTTCAATCGTTTCAATTGTCAGCAGACCAGTTGTGCATAGGTATACACATAATCGACTTATTTATAACCACTTTACTTACTAGCGTAAGTTTGGTGAACAGATAATCTCAAACAGTAAATGAATATAATTGTGCTTTTATTATGAAATTCATTCAGCATTTTATTTCGTGTATCCTATTATTCCTAAAATTAACATTATAAATTAGAATCATATAAAAAAGAACATAAGACACACATCAATTAGACAACTTCCAAACCAAAGCCGAAACTGCTCGTACAGGGATTACACAGTTAAAAAAAAACGTGGATCACACAACCAAACCCTTCGACTTTGCCAGAATCAAAAACGGCGTTTTGAACACGGGAGTCGACCTGAAAGTTCTTAGAACATAATATATTCTTGTCGAAAAACATAAATAAATTCTTTATTTTACATATTACTTAACTTAGAGTATTTGTTTATTCTAAAATATTCGTATTAAAACCGTGATAAATCAATCCAAAGGAAAACATTCAAGATTTGATTCGAGATGAACGTCAGTTTATACTAAAGGTGGAGAATTATTTTACCTGCGAAGAAGGAAATAGTGGATCCTTGTTTCCTCTTCGAGCTCTACAACAGCGAATACCTGACCTTCGTATCAAATTGTTTGAGTACCGCTGGCAACTGACCCGATTAACATTATTTATGGTTTTGAATTTTTAAGACGAAAGTTGTAATCATATAGTGGGCAGCCTTTAGTGATATTTTAAAAAGGAAAAAAAGGAACCAAACCCTATTTTATTTAAGATGATTTATTATAGATCTTTGTCTGCTTCATAAAATTCTAATAAGTAGTTGGCTTTATAGTGGTATGACCTGAAACTTAGTGATCTCAAAGCATTTTAGATTTTTAAGCCAGCATTAGCTACCTCAAGATAATTTCATGAAGCAATTATAAAACCACAACACGTCCTAACTACTCTATATCACTCAACACTCCTAATTTGGATTTAACCGCTATAAAGTTTTATTGAAAGTTTGACAAATGCCTCGATAAGTCAGTCATAAGCCAATAAAGCCTGAAAGATAATTTAGTTTTGATATAACTCCTTGAAGACTTTTTTAAAACTTTCTTTAAGACAAAACTATCTTTAAATGCACTTGGCATATAATAAATCTCTCATAAATCATAACTAGCCACGAGAAAGCACTGATAAAACTTAAATAAAAATCTAAAAGGTATTTAAATCTTTACTTGGGTTGTCATTTAAGTATTCGTCCAATATACAGTAGGCTTTCTCGAGAAGGATATTTGTTAATTTACTTTTAAATTTTCTGCGTGATAGACCTCGTACATTTATAGACAGTTTATTACAAACCTAAATTACAGAAAATGACAGATTTTTTTGAATATATGCGCAATTGGGATGTTCGTGATGAGAAGATCACTTTTATTTCTTATACTGTACAGATGAATTTTGTCACATTTTTCAAACAATAAGCCATTTTCTACAACAAATTTGATTGCCTCATATACCTGGTGCCCACGAGACCAGGTATAAACTTTAATAATATGATTTATGACCACTTAATAACCACAAGCAATTTCATTTTTCAAGATCACTTTTGATTCAATTTTGATTTTGAAAAACCATTGTAAAGGTAATTCAAATCTCTATCAGAGGTTAAAAATGTACCAGGTGCGATTTAAAATAAAGAGTTACTAGTGCATAGATCTGGTTAGGTCAAAAAATGTATTTTTATGTCAAATATTCTGTACCCGTTTCAAATTTTTATCTTGAAAATTAAAGAAAAAAGCGAGGGTGGGGTACCTGGTCTCGCGGGCTAATAATTGTTTGTAGCTTCCTATTCATATTTAGTATATTTCTAGTAATACACTCTTTGAAAGCTTGAATCGTTCAGCAAGAATTGCCCCAAAAAATAATACTATATCTTGTTCGTGATTGTATAAAATATATGCAAGGTATGCTATAAAAGCCATTGAAATGTTAATATTTTATGCTATGGTTTTAAGTGCATAGCAATGACGAGCCATGTTTTGTACATGATAATCTATGTGTGGTCTCCAATCATATCTTGAATCAATGGGCGTGTTTAGCGAATGCAACTGCTGAGAAATAGCGCTCAACCCGTTCAGTTATTATTACTGTTAACAGTTGTAATTTCGCCAAACGGTCTCGAAAGAAGTGGAGAACATTACCTGTGCTGACTAGAAACCGCGTATAATTTGTCGTTGACTACGATGAGCAGCAGCTTCTAGTTAGCGCATAGTCAACCATCTTCAAAGAACTGCTTCCGGTCAACCTCTCAACGGTTCTGTTCGCTAAACGCGCCCAATATTTATGCCCAGGAAAAAAGTGCTAGTAGTTAAAGTTAACTTATTATTGCCATTAGTAAGTATTACTTCATTATTTGTTTTTTGATACATACAATTTGAGTTTTTTCTTTATTTAAGTTGAGATTTAATGAGTGAAAATATTTATCTAAGGTATCTGTTGTGTCATCTGTATTGTCTACAATAAATATAAACGAAGTGTCATCGCCATACATCATGGTGTTAATATTGGTCACTAGGGGTAAATCATTGGTGTATAGTATATACAACAAGGGGCCCAGTATTGGCTTCTGTGGTACAACTCTTTTTATTTTTATTGTGTCTGATTTTAAAAGTTCTCAAGTTTCATCTGTTTCTACTATATGTTGTGCTCTATCATTTATTAAATGTAAGGCAACTCTTCGAAGGCCAAATATTTCAATTTTTTTGTTTAAGATGACGTGATCTACAGAGTTGAAATCTTTTGATAAGTCTAGATACATAGCCAGGGTGTTTTTATTTTTGTTCACAGAATCCGTTATTTTACACAGAATTTCATATATTGCCTTAATTTTTAATTTATTTTTCCCATGAAATGCAATTGTTTAATTTCAAATAAAAAATATGTAATACTGATTTATATTGACAAAAAAATTAAAATTGTATAAGTTGGATAAGCGATAATTATATGGTAAAAACTTAAAATCTAACCATTAATAATTTTACATATACGTGAAGTCATCAATTTAACTTGAAAAAAAGATGCTTTAACTTAGTGATTTAAAGAAAAAGGCTAAAACCAACAGTCCCAAAATTAGGACATTGGTAGATATGGTCGGATATGGATTCCTCTCATTGTGTTAATTTTTTGGGCGTTACTTTAGACAATAAATTAAGTTGGCATAAACACAGAGAATTAATTTGCAAAGATATATCACGTAACATTTTCTTGTTAGGCAGTTTGACAAATAGTATGTCACGGACAACAATATTAATGGCATTGATTCAGACTTCGTTAACGTATGCTATTTTGGTATGAGGCCATTCGGGATAGGATCCAACCATTATTTCAATTCAAAAAAGGCTATACGGATCATTGTAGGATTGTCCTACAGAGATGATAGCAAAGACGCTTTTATTAATCTAAATATACTTACTTTGCCTTAAACATACATACTGCAATGTCTCCTGTACACAAAAGAAAATTTAAATAATTACTTAGCATAGGACAGTATTCATTCCTATTCAACACGTAATAAAAATTATGCTAATTGAGAGTTTTTGCGGTTAACGAAGACTAGGAATGGGACAGGCTATTATGCAATAAAGCTTTTCAATGTGCTGCCGAAAGCCGTCCATGACCTTGAACGCAAACGATATAAATTTGTACTTAAACGATTTTTGCTAGAAAATGCATACTACGATTTTAACGAATTCTTTTTTTTTTTTTTTGGCATTGGATTTACTCGTAACCTATTAGCTAGTCGCAATTATATAGAACCACCAAGCTAACCTAACACGAACCAAGACGAAAATCAAATAATCGAACATTTATGAAGGGATACACAGGGACACACTCTTCTCGCCCAGGGGTCCATCAGGGCATTTCATATAGACCACGGTTAGTGGGTTGAACTAACAAAAGGTCATACAAAGTTAAGGAAGCACATCTAATCTAAAAACGAATTTATAAAAGTAGGTTGCCATTTTCCACGAACCTTATTAATTCCTTGTATATACTTAATTTCTTTGGGGGCAACAAATGTAAAAGATTTATTGGAAGAACAATTTTTGCTTTTGTTAACTGCTTTAATAGTTGATCAGTCGCTCTACTGTATCGCAAACAGCCAAAAAAAATATGGTCTAAGTCACAGATAATTCCACATGTAACACAAATGTCTGTATCAACGACCTCTATTCTCTTCAAATGTTGGCCAAAACAGTCATGGCCAAACCTCAACATAGAAATCGTGGTGATAAACTTTCTATTTACATTTAGGCTTTTAAACCAAGGAATTTGGGATACATTGTTTTCTATCTGTATAAATCTGTTCTTTGGATTATTTGTGTTATAACGAATTCTTATTAACTGACTTTTCCCATATAAAATTATGATTCTCTTTTTGCTTTTAATATATATGTTTAATGTTTTATTTACGCTCCTATTTGTCTTCATGTAACAGTTCTTTACATTGTGTTTGTTTATATTAATAAAAAATTATTGTTAGTTTATCTATGATGACCTATTAGTTTTTAGATTGATTTTATAGTATTTTTATTATATTTTGTATTGGTCTATATACACAATTGTGTATATAGACCAATAAAGATCTATCTATCTATCTATCTATCTATCTATCTAATGAGTTAACGTATACATAGATCATTTATTTTTACTTCTCAGCTGTATTTCACATTCTAACCACTGTTTTAATTAATTCATTTTACCTATAATAATAGTAATAAGAATACAGGTTCTGTAAATAAAACAGAATTATGGTTAACGATGTGCTGTCTAACATAATTATTTGTTTTACAGTTTTTTTTGGTAAAACTGGAGTATTTGTGTAGGGAAATTATCCATCTAACTTTTCGAAGTGTTTGTGTTATTTACTTTTCTACAGGTACAACTACTTGTGAATTGTGGACTTTTGTCATAGTCGTAAAAAATATATTTAGATATCAATTTTCACGGAAAATTAAAAAAAAATTATCGTTAGAGTGTGGGTACGTGTCATATTTATGTTTTCGCGAACTAAATATTTCTCACAATCTGATCCGAAGTGTATATTTATCTTAGCCAGTGTCTTATGTTGGTGAGCAACGGCGCGTTACAGATAGCGACCTTATTTGAATATGCCTGAAGTCATTCATTAGCCGGCGTTATAGAAGGTGTCAACCAACGTGTACCTATTAGACATTCTGTCGTCTTGATGAAAATTGATTCCCCCCTTGATCTGCCAAAATGTTATCAGTCTTAGTGACACCATAACCCCAACTTACAGCTGCAATGCGACAACCAAACTTGGTTCCACCTTATTAGAAGTTACGTGCTAAATTAGAACTTAACTATGGTACACATCAACTGAATTTATAACACTTAATATACTAGATTGGTAGTTTCAATATTAATGTAATTTACAGTTATATCCAGTGTGTCTCAGACTAACTGCATGCGAATAATTTCAAACTGTTTGAAGACAATGAAATGAATTGAACTCGGCAGAAATATCTCCTTTCGGTTACGCGCACTAAGGGCTTTATAGGATGATTATCAGTATGTTTATTTGTACTTTGAGTAATATTTATTTTTACTTTTAGTATTCTTATTTTAAAATAAGTGAATTAACTTTTAGATGTAGGTAGTACGGATTTTTAACTTATTTTATAATTGCATTGTTAAAAATCACGCACAATATCTTAAAGATGAAATTTTGTAGACTGAGAGAAAGAAGGCATCTATTTTTGTTTTTATTAATATTTAAAAACATAGTAAGATATTTAAATTGGTTGACATTGTGGACTTGGTGGAAATCCTTTTTTAGGGCAGTTGCGAACACCATTCGTAGGTCGATTTCTGGTTTTTACCGTCATCAATACGAAGTAGGCATGATATAAATACACTGATATACCAATGCACATGGAGGGGTAGCTTTCAATCCCAAACGTGACGTCATCAGCGAGGAAATGGGGAAGTTTCGTAATCGCTTTAAAACGTTCTACACTTAATTAATAATAATTTAAAATAATATAAGAAATTTACAGGAAATTGTGCTGCAGTGAGGAAAATTGAAGATTTGCAACTTCTTGCTACCTGCATAATGCTGATAGAAGACGATAAAAATTTTCCCGGTACCGTAAAATAGGATCGACAGTTTTTAAAAATCAGTGTTGAATTTAAAAAAACACATACACGCACACTAATATTAGAGACGTCTAACATGCGTCTCTGCTAATATAACAAATAGTGTAAATTATTTATCTTGTCAATGACATTAAATGATATAATCATTTAAGGGGCCTAATCGGGAAAAAGCTTCGGATAGCTGTGTTACTCTCTAGAAAGTTTTTATACATGTGCCGCTGAAAAATTTTGCTCTTGACTATACCTTTACTGGACGTTTTATTCACTGACTTCATTGAGGTGCGATTCCCGATAGAGGCAATGCTTCCTTGCTTCATTTGTAGTGACAAAGCTGCTTATTTAGAAAATTAATTTTAACCAAATAGTACGGAATAAAAGTTTGAAACTTACTGAGCATAATTATGAGGATTCATTCTAGAAGACATGTATGAATTTTACCTCGAATTTTATCGATTGATATCATAATTCAAGAGCTAAAAACGTTCAAATTTCACTTATATTTACAGTATAAATTTCCTCTACATAAAGTGAAAATTAATTAAAATAGATATACATGTACCCTCTAGTACACTTTCAGCTACTGATCCTCCAAATCTGGTTTAATTTGGCCAAACCGTATGGAAGAAATAAATTTTGAAAAATTACCTTACAAACACTGGTTCCATTAGCCCTCTTAATGTCATCATTTTTAGAAAGATTGAAAATTGCAAATATGTATCTTTTATTCTTTTTTGGTTGTGTCTCTATTGTGTCTCCGATTAGGGTTAATGGAGGCAACAATTTATGTATCACTATAAATTCTACTTGACCAAAGTAACGGCAAATAGAGACATTTGAAATTAAAAAATATATAAATATATGCTCCAAATTTATATCATAATCAAGAGAAACTATTCTTAGTTTTATTTAGTTGTTTGTTTGAAAAAATTTAAACAGAATGTTAAAGTCTTTCGACCTACCTGTTTGTTGGTAAAAACACCACTCATTTCAACAGCTTGAGCAAAACTAAATCGTTCCCAGGAATGAAGCAAATGCATAGTATAGGCTGTTAGAGACCTAAGAATAAATACTATTTATGAAAGAAATTAATGTGTTTATTGTCTCGGCCACTATTACCAACCGTTTTGACTCTTACCTGAATTGTGTCTTTCCATACACTGGTCTCTATCATTTTAAGGTAGTAAAGTTTTAATATTTCATTTAGATTATCTAAAAATATATCTCACATTTTATGCCTTTGTCACTAACAACAGGCAACTTTATTTTCAAATATGAATAGATAGATTCTTAGAAACAAACATCTACAAGCATTGTAGAATTGAAAGAAAACCTTTTATTCTTCGATGGATGATGGAGAATGTATTTATTACTAAATAGTTTTCTTCCTGAAATTCTACATATGTATTATTAATAAAATATTTCATAATCATTTTCGGGGGCACACAGCTCAGACCACTTTCCAATTTTAAACAATCAGTCGAGGATATAACCTATCTGCCGTGTTTCTCAACTTCAACTTACTACAGTAAAGTATAATTGATATCAGAGGTTGGTCCAAATATGTTACCATTTAATACCGCACTCCAATTATGACTAATTATGACCTGGTAGTATCGATTTATATGCTCGAATCGGCATATTATTAAACAGTTGTCTTAACAGCACCAATAACAACACTAAAACAATGACACCCTCACAATTTCAGTGATTTAAATTTCGCGCCTAATTATCCTCGCTGCTGACGTCATGCGCAGAAGTAAACGAAATTCGGTCGCCGGATTAGCATACTAGTGTATTTGTATCATGGAAGTGAGTAAACGCAACATCAGCAATAAAGGATTTTGTTATAAATCTCTATATTATGGTAGCGTAATAACGAGTTATAATGTAACTCCATCTACCAGCAGTCAATTGCGACAAACAAAATTGAAAAATGTCTAACAATAAATCTAGATAGATAGGTAAAAATCCCTTACTAGTGGTCAGTCGCAATTAAAGTTTTAGCACTTCGCCATATGACACAACTTTATAAATAATCAAGAAGTGTATGGTCTACCATGAAAGTAATAGCTATGTAACAAATCGTTATGACTCTCCTATCACATAGAGACATACTGAAATCCTTTATTGGTGATGTTGCGATCACCTATTTCGTACTGATGAAAGTAAAAACCAGAACCGATCTACGATTGGTGTTCGCAATGGCCTCAAGAAGGATTTCTTTACAATAGGTAAAAAGCTTTTACTAATGGTCTACCACAATTAAAGTTTAAGTACTACTTTTTGTTTGATAACATTTTATCAATCACCAAGAAGTGTATAATCTACCACGGAAGTAATAGCTATGTGTGTGGATACTTTACTACTACTACAATTTTTTTAATTAAATGAATTTTACATTTTTTAAGTTTCAGTTCTGCTTGGCTTAAAAATATAATACCATTGAATACCGTAGCATAGTGGATGTAATTTTTGAATAGGCATTTGACTATAAATATGAAGTCAGATAAATTTTGGTAAATTATAATAAATTATTTATATTTGATGAAGAATTGATTTAATTTATTCATTTATTCATTCATTTAATAATTTGTAAACATTGGTAGGTTTTTACATTAAATTATTATGTACCTGTTATAATTATTTTTTATGTTTGGCACCTAGGAGCTTAGGTGAACCTGAGCTCCTGTATGAGCCCACTCTGTATATTTTAATTATTTTATGATGGTATCTAAATACGTTGTCTTAAAAGAGTCCGAAACATTTATAAGTATTTAAAGATAATTCTTAAGCTAAACTTAAAATATTATATACTTATTTTTTGAGCACTGTAAATAGTGTAAAAAATAGTGTGTAATGTGTAAAGTATTTGGTATGTAGAAAAATGTGTAACAGTAATAATAACAAAATAACAGTGAACGTGTATACGCTGTCATTAATTATGATTAGTACTATGTATATAAAAGTATCTCGTGGGTCAAAATAACTTAATAAAGTCAGAATAATTTTGGCTGATATACGTCTTGCTTAAATTAGAGAATTTTTTGCTATTTTTATATTTTTTAATTTCCTTTGGTGGTAGGTTATAAAATTTTGGAGCTAAGTAATTTAGAAATCTATGGCTGATATTTTTTTTATTATTTGATATTTTAATATGTAGGTTGTCTTTACTTCTCATACTATGGCTGTGAGATATGTAGTCATTTTGATTTTTGTTTTTGTGGATGTTATGAAATGTCCGTCAATACGGATCGATAATAATAATCATAATGCAATTTTAGCTCAGAATAGAGCAAGTGTGGACTGTTTTGTTATTTGTTTGTAATAAATGCTAATAAAAAGATACAGAACGGCGATCGGCAGAATTCAGCGGCTTACCCTATCCTTTTTCCTGCAGGTGGCAACTTCTGGGGTCCTGAATGTCGGCCGGCCGGCGAAACGAATGATTGTAAAACCATAAACCAATAGACAAGTTCTGCACTTTATTATTAGTAGGCACTGATCACTCCAAAGTTTAGATTTTATTTTAAGTAAAGGTACAGGCGCGTAATTGTTCCTGTTAGCAACGTTCAAGAAGTTCAAAATCTTAATATTCATATTTCTTATCACCACACATTTTTTTAAACTTAAGTTCTAAATTCCCTCTCTAGAGGGCAGTAGCCTTCAGCCACTGGAAACTGCCTCACAGACGGCGCGAAAATATAAGTAAATTTAAAAATAAAAGCAGCTATTTTGGCTTAAACAACAAAAAAATAAACTGAAAACTAAACAGTGGATATATATACAAATGGATATGATATAAAGGGTACGCATGTTACATATTTTATCATTGTATAATAGATTTGTGGAGGATAGTCTGTCTTTTTTAAAGATTATTTTTTAATATGGAGTTTTGTACTACATTCAGTTGCTTTAAGGCATTGTTGTAAATGCCTCCCCAGACTATTAAACCATAGCGCAATAGTGATTCTACCAGTGTTTGGTACAGGGTGATCAGTACTTTTTTTATTTAATATGTCTTTTAAGAGATAGATTTTTAACCTACTAAATATTGAATCCAAAGACGAAAATATAAGGCTAATTGAAGAAGCACAGTCCGTTAAATACCTATGAATACTAGTAGAAAGACCTAAATGGGACCTTGAAATATACACTACATAATAAAACAAAATTAAAGAAACCAATGCCTCTATTTAAAAAAATGAAATAGTATTTAGATTTACCTCAAATAAATATATACATTATTATTAACACAGTCGCATTTTATCGAATCATTAACTTGGGAGTTATCTGAAAAACGTGGATATTATTAATAAATGGTTTTTTCAAAATATTTTCAGCAGGATTCTGACATACCAACAGAACGACTCTACACCAAAACGACAACATACTGTAGTGACAAAAAATTAATTAAATATATTCAAAAATATACAAAATATAAAAATTTTAAACTCGCCCAAAAAAAATTAGTCACTGAAAAAGCATTTCGCAAAAAACTGTAAGCCAAAGAAACCAGGTCCAATATTAATTGCTATACTGCATCCTGAAATAAAAAATATATAATTCTTAATTCTGTAATTCTGTTTTCAAAGTCTCCGGACTTATCTCCTTTAGATTTATTTTTATGGGGTCATTTGAAGTGTAAAATTTACACAACCCAACCCAATTATTTAAAGAGATATATAATAATTAGTTTAGATTTTATTGATTAGTTCTTTCCTTACCACAACGTTTCAGTGTGTACTGTAACAATGGAGTAAGTAATAAGTTCAGGTAAATGTTTTTGTGATATTTGTTCTGCATTGCGTCAACTAGACCATTCACTAAATGAACTAACTAAATTAGTGCATAAACAATTCTAGCACACCACATTTCTACTAACCGGTTGCAATCTGTCGGGATAGAGTTAAAACGCCACTTCCGGGGTGGCGAAAACCTCCCTATGCAGTGTAATTTACCAGTATCTCAAGCTTGCATTCGATATGGTTCAAATAAATTATGGGGTACTAACAACGTAGTTTCTAAATCCAATTAAGTTATGTGTTGCTTTCCTTAACTCGGTGGGATATTCTCGGGCTCTTTCCTTAACAAAGTTTACAAGTTCGTTGTAAAATGATATTTCAGTGGGATAGGTCCCATGAGCGGAATTATGAATATCTGAAAAATAATGGCTTATTATTAAAACGATTGATATTCTGTTTAGATAAGGTAATGGTGAAAGGTTGATTTCTTTTTAAAACTTAATTTAAGGGTAATTTGGAGGCACTATCACTGTCAACTCACATTGACATACACACACTTTGACACACAAGATAATATTTTTGAAATAAATAATGCTTCTATTAAGCTGATACTACAAAATGCAAACAAATATGAACATAATTTTAAAGAGATCCTTTTTTTAATCACATTTAACGTCCACGTGTTTCCGCTATACGGCCAAAAGCTTATCAGTGCTTGTGTAAGCATTGGCACTCATAAAGTCAACAATTTTATAGAGATCATTTTTTGGCTTTTGAGTTATTTTGCAAAAAGTAAATTTTTGACTTTCTTGTGAACCTCACTAAGAGTATTCGGGGAGTGGAGGGAGCGTAGGGGAGTTGCATGTGGATTCTCTCTAGTTACTCGTCTAGTTAATAGCATTTATTATCATGTACATATTATATGCATACCTTTATTTATATTTTTGTAGTTTCCTTTTAATATAATTTATAATATAATGTTACGCCACTGGACTATGTAGACTCGTTAGATGAGACTGGAATTGTACGATAACGGCCGGGAATATTCTAGACTGCACTAGATCGTGTGAATGGATGTATAAATAAGACACACGGTGAGCCGAGCCTCAGTCTGAAGTCGAACATGAACGAGTAAAGAAGAAATACGAAAGAGACTTATAAGTGTTCAAGTTGTGATTATAATTAGGACGGTGATTAATCTATTGTTGTTAATTGTTAATTGGTAAATAAAGTAGTGAGTAAGTGTTACCCGGACTTTCAATTAACGAATCTACGAGTATAGGTGTTTGTGTGGATAGCAAACACGTAACAATTTGGTGTCGGAAGTGGATTGGAAGAGAAATTTCTGGAATATTCGAAAAGGTTCTACAGTGTTCTTCTCAGAAATTAGTGGTAACACGGAGAATTAAGCTACTGGACAGTGTTTGGAGGACTATTTCTGGACTGAATTGTGACTTTAAAGTGGATTTTCGAGAAGTTTCTAGAACATTCGATTTAGAAATAGTTGCAAATACGCGAGTGCCACTAGCAATAATGTGTTGTAGACTAAGAAAAAGGACTACTAGTGCAATTTCGGAAAAATTCTAGAACATTCTATTTGGAAACTACAGGAGATACGTGAATTGTGTCGACGGGAACGTGTTGTAGACTTAAAAACAAGACTATAAGTGACTTTTAGTGACAATTCTAGAACATCCGATTTGGAATCCACAGAAGATACGTAAACTGTGTTAACGGAAACGTGTTATAGACTCAAAACAAGACTTATTAGTGATATTTAGTGAAAATTCTCGAACATTCTATTGCATAATTAGTAGAGATAAGTGAATTTCGCAACACAAAAAAGTATAGACTCTAAATAAGACTTTCTAGTGCTGTTTCGAGATTCTTCTGGAACATTCCTTTATTAAAATAGACGTGATATCAACATTTTACGGACTGAATAGTGTAATAAACTTTATTTTAAACTGATTTACGTGTCGTGAGTTAATGCCAACAACAAAAAGTATGGCGGAGAAGCAAACACAGGACATGCTTGCAGCATTGTTACAACGGATGGACGAACAGAGAAAATTCATAGACGATCAAGAAAGAAAACGAGAAGAAGAAAGAGAAGACCAAGAGAGAAAAAGACAGGAAGAAAAAGATGACTTAGGAAAAAATGATGGAAAGCCTGGAAATAAGACGCCAGGAAGAATTGAGAAAAATTATGGAAGATCAAGAGAGAAGACGTCAAGCCGAAAACGACGAAGAAGAAACTAAACGGCAGGAAGAATTAAGAAAAATGTTTGAGGATCAAGAAAAGTGGCGACTCGAGGAAAGAGAAGACGTCAAAAGAAGCCTAGATGAACAGCAGGCAGCCATTTTCTCCCCCACTGAAAAATTTAAAGGAGATGTTATCGAAAAGTCACTGAAGTCGCAGGGAAAATCTGTGAAGTCGAAGGACAACATTTTAAAGTTCGGACCGACCATGCTGCATTAAAGTGGTTATTGCAATTGAAGACTCCGGAAGGCCAACTAGCTCGCTGGATAGAAAAACTGCAGCAGTACGATTTTAAAATCGAACATCGTCCTGGAAAATCCCATAGAAATGCAGACGCTCTCTCCAGAAGACCCTGTCGGGAAGACTGCAAGCACTGCCACCGGGTGGAAAAACAACAAGGGCTAATAATTGTAAACACCGTTAAAATTGATGTTCCTGACGATTGGACAAAAGAAACATTAAGAGAAGAGCAGTTAAAAGATAAAGAAACTGGTCCTATTCTGGAATGGAAAGAAAGAGGAGCCCGACCTGGCTGGAAGGACATTTCAGACAAGGCAGTGGGACTGAAGGCTTAGTGGGCACAATGGGATTCCCTTATAGTAGAGGATGGACTGCGAAACAGAGCGTGGGAAAGTCCAGATGGGAGGAAAGTTACTTTGAAATTGTTAATCCCGAGGTGTCATGTAGCAAATGTACTTCAGCAAGTGCATAATGGAACGTCTGGCGGACATTTTAGCATCAACAAAACCTTGACTAAAGTAAGAGAACATTTCTACTGGATAAACAGTCGTCAAGATGTGGAGGCTTGGTGCCGCCAGTGTGAAGTTTGCGCGGCAAGAATGGGGCCACAAATAAGAAATAAGCAATATAACGCCAGGGCTCCTTTTGAGCGGATTGCCATAGCAAGTGACCGTATGAAGGCTCGTTGTGATCTTAAGGCTAATTCAGGAGGGTACTAGGTGGGAGAGTTGGTTTGGCTATATAACCCACAACGAAAGAAAGGCAGGTCCCCGAAGCTTCACCCACCCTGGGAAGGTCCTTACACTGACGTCACTAGACTAAACGATATATAGAATTCAGCAAAATCTAAACTCTAAGATGAAGGTGGTGCATATAAAGAGACTAGCCAAGTATGCAGGGAATAATGAGTTGCCTGATCGGGACGTTCAGGCTTAAGGAGGGGGCAGTGTTACGCCACTGGACTGTGTAGACTGGTTAGATGAGACTGGAATTGTACGCTAACGGCCGGGAATATTCTGGACTGCTCTAGATCGTGTGAATGGATGTATAAATAAGACACACGGTGGGCCGAGCCTCAGTCTGAAGTCGAACATGAACGAGTAAAGAAGAAATACGAAAGAGACTTATAAGTGTTCAAGTTGTGATTATAATTAGGACAGTGATTAATCTATTGTTGTTAATTATTAATTGGTAAATAAAGTAGTGAGTAAGTGTTACCTGGACTTTCAATCAACGAATCTACGAGTGTAGGTGTTTGTGTGGATAGCAAACACGTAACAATAACTATAACGTACAACAAAAAATTTGGTGTGAATCGACAAACTAGCTGTAATTTTATGATATTAAATTTATTTCTTAAGAAAGATATTCACCAAATTAATTAGGGAGAAAAAGCTTTGTATTAATTAATTAGCACATTATTATGTCCGAATAGGATTTTCACAAATAACGAAAACTATAAAGACCAGAACATAAACAAATTCCTCGTCCTGACGGTGTCACGTGACTGTGTTATAATCCGCACAGTAATGTAGTTCTTCACAAGAAGCCAAACAAATCTCGGTTGAAATTTTCCATATTCTCAGCCGTCCGCAAGATATAATTTTTAAAAAGGTTTGTAATCCCAATATAAAACTCAATATGTAGGTACTATATTGTCCTGTTACACATAAAAAAAAATATTACAAGCAGGCTCTAAAGTAAATATTCATCCAGCTGTCAAAGAAGTGCTTACATCTAGCTTTAATATTTTAATTCATCCAGAATTTCAGCGTGAATCCTTAGTTTTTGCTGAGTTGCCCTTGCGAATGTCGCATTGTATTTTGTTCGCCCGTTTCAAACCTCCAATAATAAAAAAGTCAACATTGGTCTGTTGGACGTTATTTATCGTAATTTTATTTAGTTGAGGGAAATAAAATCCTCTTCGTATTTTTTGAATTTGACACTGCCCTGACAATTATTCGATGGAGGTAAAATTTTTTATATATATATATACATATATATATATATATATATATATATATATATATATATATATATATATATATATATATATATATATATATATATATATATATATATATATATATATATATATATATATATATATATATATATATATATATATATATATATATATATATATATATATATATAACTGACTTTTTTGAAGTCCGTGTTGTGTTTATTAGATTTACCTGTTACAGTTATACAGTTTTACAGTTACTTTTATCTCAACTATAGATTAAATATATACATAGATAGTTACTTTTTGTAATAAAGTGTTATGTATGTAAATATATCGCCAAAGAACTAGACACAACATTTTTTTATCGACACGAGCAACAACTGTAATAGTAAATTCGTACAAATTGTTCAAAATAATTTACAAACTAACAAAAACCTAAATAGGCACTCACACCCGACGACATAATAAGTATTTACATTAGTAATAATTAAATAATACGTCTCAAAGAATTGCACAATAAATCATATTTAAGACCACACATTATTTTTGTGAGTTAATGATAGAATTTTAAATGCATATTGAAACATTATTCTGTTATTAAAAAAATAGTTATCTGGATCTAGTTAATGTTTCAGTTTAATTCGGTAAGATCAGCAGAAATGTTGCCGCCCGCACGGATTTCGTGTGAATTTTGATTTTAAAACAGTTAATAATAGACAAAAATGTGTATAAGCAGATGTCACATACTGGAATTGTAGCTAATAGATTTTAATCCCGCAAAATTACCTGTTTATGTGCACCCCTAAATAACATTTTAAATAATAGTTTTCTTCAAAATTATTATTTAACATAATAAATATTACGATTTCCAATTAAAACTGTCCTCATTTATCTACGACTAATATATAATATATGTTTTATATGTGCCAATTTTGCAATATAATGCCAATATTAATCCCGCAAGGAATAATGATGAGGGAATAATGGCCCCTTTGTAGACAAATAAAAAAACAGTACTTAAAGCATAATTTCTGTGAAAATTAAAACAGCCACTAGAAACTATTTTAAAACAAAATGACAATTAAATAGGTAATTGTCAAAGAGCGGTCGTGTTTGGAAAACGTGGTGGATAGAAATATTGAAGAAGCATTTTCTTGTAAGCTACCAGATGCTCTTCAAAAAGCGGAAGCAACAACATCTACATTGGTGCCGGAAAAGTCAAAACGTTTTTACGATAAAGTGTACAGAAGCTTCGTGGACTGGCGCATTCAGAAAAAGATAACTTCATTTTCGGAAAATGTATTACTGGCCTATTTTTCCGAATTAGGAGAAAAATATAATCTCCATTGTGGGCATATTATTCAATGTTGAAAAGTGTTTTAATTTTAAAGCACAACGTAAATATGGAAAAATATAGTAAACTGCGTTCTTTTTTGAAAAGAAAATCAGAAGACTACGAAGCAAAGAAATCTGAAACATTAACTCCCGAAGAAATCAAGAAATTTATCTTAGAAGCACCTGATGAAGTTTATCTTTTACATAAGATAACAATTATCCTAAATTAGAAGTATTTCACATCTAACGTTTTAATTTGTTATAGGTTATATCAATTACCGAAATTCTGAGTGCCTGTCGCACTAATAAGCTCTGAGAAATTCAAATAGAGGATGCAAAAGATCTCGTTACAACATTATTAATAACTATACCTAAAACAAAATCTAAAATTATAAGAAAATTTACTATTAGTGATCATTTTTATAATATTGTGAAAAAGTATGAACCTTCGCCTATCCCATATAAAGTTTACTTCAAACTTATTTGCAACATAAAAAACGTCAGCTTCTTTGATCCGTCAAAAAAGCCCACGCTTTTTATGTTTGAAATAAATTTGAAATAAACTGCAGTAATAAATTAATTTTTTTTTTAATTTCCAAAAGTCTAAATGCACCGAATTGGTAAAAATAAGTTTGCCACCATAGGAAGACAAAATAAATAGCAATGCATTTGAAATTACCAAATGCTGATAGATACAGACCACTGTTATCGAAGCTCTTTGGCTACATTGTACATTGACGGAGGTGGCGATATAACAGGACTAAAACGTCAAGGAGGATGGAAATCGACACAGGTAGCCGAAGGATACATCGACCAATCTCTAAAAAATACGTTGGCCACGGCTGACACCATTTCAAGATAGTTGTACAAATACCGAAGCCTCCACCTCGAACACTACTATGATTGGTGATGGAAACATTACTTTCGCAAATAGTAGTGCTAATCATATTAACATTCCATCATCTGTTCAATTTATCAATTGTAGCAATATTAATATACGTTTTGGTGAAAAATAAAAAAAATTAAATCTTTTTTTATTTCTGAAAATTAGTCGTAGATAAAAGTATACAACTCGCTGTAATGAATACTATATTCCCTTAGATGATTACAACACTCGCTCGCACGTAATTGTAATCATCCTCGGAAATAACAGTATTCATTATGGCGTCGTTGTGTAATACTATTATTGAATAATAGTAATTATTTTTTCTATTCGGTCACATTATTTATTCGACAAACTTAATATGTATATCCGTCGTCATTTTATAAATTTCAACAACCAGAAATAAATTATAATCTAATTTTGTTAATATTCTATTTAAAGAGTTTTGTGTTCATGGATAATTTACAGAGTAACCAACTTTTAAATGAATTAACTGTATGTTTTGGAAATTTAGGACATCTGTATGCTGGAGTCAATACTCAACCCTTGGCCATTTAATAATTCATAGTTAACCGAATATGCTACTTATTTTTTATTAAAAAGCTAAGAGTTTATTACATTTCTCTAACACAACTTTATAACAATATTCTACGTGTATTGATATCTAAAATTTTTTCCACCGAAATTCACCTATTAAAAAAAAATCTGGAACTAATTTTTTACTGGATAATTAATATCATGCTGAGACATTTGCATAGCAACATTAATTTTACTTGGTTTAATTTTCGGTAACAGACTGACATTAAAAAACTATATAGTACTTTTAACATTTTTCTTCAAAATGGATTAAAATTATACATTAATCATTATCTCATTCTCTATCCAATGTTCTTAATAGAATTGAATAGCTGAAAGCCCAATTTTTATGTCCTGGAACGTGAAACCCTCTAAAGTATTTTAGTAGAATTCAATGATCCACTTTATGTCGCTTATTAAAACTCTTTCAACCGAATATATTCCCTGATACACATTTGAAAGAAAGAAGTTTTTTTTGTGATTATAGCTAAGTTTTGCATATTTAAGCTGTTAAGCAAAGTATATGTACAAAATATATAATACCTAGGTATACTTCACAAGACATCTCTTATAAAAGTATACAGTATATTATTATTACCATATTCTTATTATTTATATACATTACTAGACATTTTAGGCTACTAATTAAAGGAAAATTAGATACTGAAGTTTACTATAAACTCATACAGAGTTATATATTTTAACCTTGAATAATTCTGGTACAAAAAAGTTATCGAGGTGCAGTTTTCACAGATTAATTTTGATTGATTGCAAGTTTTTTTTAAAAGTAGTTTCATTTTTGTGACAACGATATATAATTGAAAGAAAATGGTCTACTTTTAGGTATAGGACAACTTTGTTATTTTAATTGGAACATTCTGTACATTTCTCCAAATTCATAAAGTCTACTCTTTTTCTTTTTTGAAAATATAATACGTTAGAGTTATTTTAAAAATAGCGAGTTTAATGACTACTTTGGTTATCTTTGACAAAGAATTCAATCTCTAACAATCGTAGCATACATTGACCAGTAAATAGCACAAGACCTAGCACCCATAGACTTTTATTTGTGGGGAGACGTAAAAATAATGTAAATCTCGTGATATGAATATACACACGGAATATTGAATGTCATTCAAGATGTTAGACTCAACCAAGATGTCCTAATAATATTTTCTTGGACATTGTTGCTCTAAAAAGAAGAACAAATTTGTGCTTATTGATATAACTCGAAACTTCAAGTAGTTAACATATATCCACATGTGTAGGATATACAGAAAGTATAGAGTAAAGGGCACAATATAGTGCCCTGAGGAACATTTTCATTTAAAATAATGAATTTGAAAATACATTATTAAAATCAGTCCTGATATCTAACATAATTTGGAAAGAAATTAAATGCTTTAATCAAGACATCATATGTATATAAGGTTCCTAGGGTAATATCGTCGAAAATATCGAGGATCTTATTGTAATCTGACAAAATAAAATGTAAATTTTTATTACCATCATGTGCATGAAATGTATATTTACAGCTATATTACTGCCATTTTTTCGCTACATATTAAGTAAGTAGCTGTATAACTATTCTCTAACGTATCATATAAAATCAATATTTATAACACATATAATATATAGCGAAAATATTCTTTAAAAAAAGTAGTCATTTCAAGAACCAGGCTGTATGTATATATAGTGTGTCCATAAAATAATGCATAAACTCCTTGTTTTACCAAATGTAGTTAATCAACTAGAGGCTTCTGGTAATGTGCCATCTATTGGTGACTTTAAAATCTAAAATTGCTCATATAAAACCATATACGGTGGATTTTATTTGAGTATTGCTATACAGGTGTCTTCAAAAAAGTGCCCAAAGTTGACCAATATTTGGTGTAAATAAGGAAAATTTAGATAAAATCGTTACAAGAAATTTCTCGTAAAGCGCTCAATCACCTTAAATGGGTTTTTTAAATTTCACTTTTGGAAACGTCTTGATTTTTTCTTTGGGTCATGTTGTCACCTTCTCGACATTATCTACATGAAAATCTATACTACTAAGACGTAAAATAAAATCTTCATGAACTTTTGGAATGAGATCTGGTGGAATAAGACGGGCTCCTTTTTATGTCTTCTACGTTGTTAACTCTATCTTTGTAGACTTTACTCAAGGCACCACACAAGGAAAAGTTTAGGGGGAATTAGGCCTGGTGCCTTTGCAGGCCACTCTATTTTTCTACTATCAACTCATTTATTTGGAAAGGTTTGGTCCAAATATAGGCGAACGTTAAAGTCATGGCGAGGAGGAACATCATCTTGTCGATTCTAAAGATTGTTATAAGACAAATCTTGTGCTTAGTGATTGGAGTGTAAAACTACTAAAGTGGAGATAAGTTGAAACTAAAGAATTTCAAGTAACGAGGCCAAGTCAATGTTTTGTCTAACTAATAAGGTCCTAGAACTCGATTGCCTACATCCCTGTCCATACATTCCCTTTTGAAGATATTGTGTGTGTGCCTGTAACATCCAATGTGTGTTCCTTGTCGCCCAATACCGTGATATCTGTCTGTGTAGAAAATAACACTGGCCAACATTTAGTTTGAAAAAAAAACCACCGGACTCTACCTAGGTACCCAGAGGTTTTTGGGGTCGCTGATTCCGATGCCGAGGTCGGTTAAGCTCTATTACGTCAGGTTCAAGGCCATTTGAAGATCAAACTAAGAATAGGTGGTTAAAAAAATGTGAAAAACTTCGTACAAAGGTTTTTGGGATCTCTGAGTCCGAATCCGGTGTTCGCTTACCCTTAAAATGCAATCAGAGCATATTTCAAGATCATTCTGGGGTCATTTCAAGGTTAATTTGAGAAAAATAGAAGACCCAAGCAACATTCTGAAGACGAATCGACGTTGCTGTTCGCAACTAAAAGTCGGTGTGCGACGTACACAAAACGTCGGGCTGACCCATATTTGCACTAATCTGGTCAATAAAATATGGGTCGATTCGATGTAGAGGACCGACTTTAGTCGTTGTGATTACCAACCAAATGTTCACCAAATTTTACGTGGACTTAAGTTGGTTGTCAGGCTATTACCAACCTTATTTAAAATTTGCCCTTAATCTGACCTACAAAAGTCGGATGTAGGTAGTTAAACTAAGCAATTTTGTATATTATTCTATTTGTCGTATCTATCTATTTATATAAAATGGATAAGGCGTGTTTATCATTGAGTACGTATACATATACAAAATACTTCGAATAAAATTTTAATAAATCTGGTGGGGTAAAAACTGAAACGAAAGAAATTTTATTGATACATATATATAAAGTAGGTCGAAAAATATAGTGAACCTATAAGAATAATGTTTATTTTAAGAACGAAAGTACTATTTTAATTTTTCAAAGAATATTTTCCCTTTCAAAAGAAAGCGCAATTGAAATATTGTTTAATTAATTTTACGAATAAATAAAAACTTTTTTGCTTACTTTATTTGAAAAAGAGGCAAATTTTGTGTATTTAAAATAATTGTACACATAATCAACATGGCCGCCTATTATTTCCTTCTGTGGAACTAGAAAATATGGCGAAAGCGGGAATATGTGCAAATATTTTTAATAACAGTGACGTCACGGGTAAATAATTTTACCTGCACCAACTTTTAGTAGGCTTTGGTACAGAAATCTGCACTAACACTAACGTTTATTCCAAACAAACGCGATAATATCGACTGTCTGTTGCAGTTGGTGTATAAATCTTTACTAAATATCTACCAATATCTGAATTGTCGACATTAATTTTGAGGTTATGTTAGACTAAGACCCAAAACCTAACACCAACGTCCAGCCGACGTTGCTAGACGACTACGTCAGTCAGCAACGTCTAACCAACCTTGGAATGTTACCCAAAAATTACCTAAATCTACTTAATCAGTTACCAACGTCTAATCAACGTTGGATAATAATCTAAAAACACACTCAACGTATTAAGTAGATTTCTGACATCAAACCAACGTTGATAAATGTGCTAGATGTAGATAGTAGGTTTGCGAGCTTCAAGCTACGTTGCACCGACGTTGTATCATAACTATAAAATTTAAGACGTTACTTGACTATTATTTGTAATAATTCTGACCTTATAATTAGTAAAAAAGTAGTCGGTAGTCGGTAAAATGTTACTTGGGATGAATCTAGCTACCTATCAAGTCGGTTACCAGCATTATACCGAAGTAGGTATATTACCGAAAAATTAATCGGAGCTACTTAAATTAGTCATTACCGTCTAACCAATGTTGGTTAATAACTAAAAAGGACCAAACCTATTAAGCCACTAACCAACGTCTACCCAACGTTGGTAGGTTACTCAATATTTAACCATACCTATTTTAGTCAGCTGTCAACGTCTAACCAACGTTGGTAAGTTATTCAAAATATAACCATACCTATCTTAGTCAGTTGTCAACGTCTCATCAACGTTGGATAATGACTTGAAAACATATCAAACCTTATTAAGTCGTTTTCTAACGGCAAATCAACGTTGGTAAATCGTCCAGACTTAAGCAGTAGGTTTGCGAGGTCGACGCAATATTTGGTTCGACGTCGTATTACAACTACAAAATTTAAGTTATTACTCGACTACTATTTGTACTAATTCTGACGTCGGAATTAGTGAAAAAGTAGTCGGTAATTGGTAAAATGTTGCTTGGGGAAGCTGTCAAGAAATCTGAAAAAAATTCATACAGAAGTTTTTGGGGCGCGGAGTCCGAATCCGATGTCGGTTGACCTCTATTACCTCATGTTCAAGTTCGTTTGAAGATTAAAGTAAGAATAGGAGGTAAAAAAAATTGGAAAAGATTTATACGAATGCTCACCTGCCTACCTATTGTATGTTTATCTGTCTGTCTATTTACTTGCACACCTGTTTCACCTGCACACTTTTACGTGTGGTTGCCATGACGGCATGAATGCCGTAATCCAGGGACATAGCCGGATAGTGGGACAACTCCGTTGCCCACCGTCACCCGTGGAGGTACCCTGGGTGCAACTACACGTTGATTTGCTGTGTTGAAATTTCAAAAACTTTATGCTAACGGTACTTACATTTAAAAACCCTGACTCAAAAAACCATTAAATTAGTTTCATCCTGACATGAATGAGCTCCAAGTGAGTGAAGCCAACTCCCATGATTTGCGCCGGGCTTATATCCCTCTTTGCCCCAACTCACTTGCGGTGGGCATGCACCATCTATCGAATACTCAAGGTACTCTCTACTTTCATGTTCGTTCTGCTTCTGCAACTATACCTAAAGGCCATTCTTTGGTTCTACAGAATTTATGTGGTGAATATAAGCTCGTCAACTTTCACAGAAAAAATAAGTAGGTGAGTTGAGTTAAATATATTTGCACTGAGATAGTCGAAGAGTCTTCACGTGCAGCAAAAGCTGGCGGACGAATGCAGGCTAAAATCAAAGTCAGTCGTGTACTGTAACTTCAAGGTGTGGATCTGATAGAAAGGTCATCTAAAAAAACTGATATTTGGACTTAGAATCCCGAAAAACCTTCACATTTTTCAAGTATCAATTCATCCTCATAATGACCTTAAAATGACATCTGAGCGACCTTAATGAACCATCTCCGGATTCGGACTCAGCGAGCCCAAAAACCTATGTATGAATTTTTTCAGATTTCTTGACAGCTTCTCCTCTGTTTTCTCAAATTAGCCCTGAAATGACCCCAGAATGACCTTAAAATGACATCTAGCTGCCTTCTAAGGGTAAGAGAACACCGAGTTCAAACTCAGCGACCCTAAAAATCTATGTATAAATTTTTTCAGATTCTTTCAACCACCTTTTCTTAGTTTGATCTTCAATTGACCTTGAACCTGACGTGATTGAGCTTAACCGACCTCGGCATCGGAATCTGTGACCCCAAAAACCCCTGGGTACCTAGGTAGAGTCTGGTGTTTATTTTCGAACTAAATGTTGGCCAGTGTAATATTTTTTAACAAAATCTGGATTTTCTTGACATATTTCCAATATTCCTGCAAAAAATTATAGTAGCCTGGTTTTCTAGGGAAGTAAATAATACAAGTTGTACTTCTTTACTAGTAAAAGAACAATCATTGTGAGCTACATCTACGAAGTGCTCTACACTTCGAAATTTGCATGTAATTTTACTAATTGTTGATTGCGACATTGGCGATTAATTAGAGTGAGTTTCAATGAATAATTAATTGAATACTTCTACGTTGTTGTGGTGTGGGTTTTGTCACTAAAGCCAAGCATCCACCAATAACAATTTCGTATCCCTTCTCTTTCACTAATTACACTTATTAGTTACTTTAGGGATACGCTGTATATCTGACAACTAGTTTCCTCTCTTTTGTCTCCTGTCATGTTAAATTCAGTGCCTCTTTTCTAATAATTTAAAACATTACATCTTTAATGAATGTGAAATATTTCCGTTAACAAAACAGCTTATGAAAAATTTAACAATACTATTTTACAACTAAGCAACAGGCTCTCAGTATATACACAATGTAAAACCGAGTCCCTTGTATTTCCCAAGCGACTACAAAACTACACGACGTGTAACAATCATAAAGGCCGCGTTCATTTCAATTCGGTTAAGCAGCGAACGAATTATCTATTCATTTGAATTCTTCATTACCTACTGCCTGCGAAACGCCTTGGGTGAAATGGCTGTGGTCTTTTTAAAAGCTGATTCTAAAGAGAAACAGAAAGATATCAGAAGGCGTTTTATATCCTGTGAAGACTTGAAAATAAATGGAACGAAAAATGTTACATAAAAAATCACTTATATGATCCGTGTTTCTAAGTTTGATATGCAATTTTTAACTCATGTTTATATTTAGCATAGAAACATATATTCTGAATTGATTTTGGTGTTGTGGAACTATTAGTATTTTAAATTTTCTCAGAAATGCAGGGAATATTAAACAGTAATTTGTATTTGTTATTGCAAATCATTTAAATTTTGTCTAAAATGTCACACAAATTAGTTGTTCTTCTATCTCGCTTTGAAAAGTATACTAGTTTTATACTGATTCACCATATATTAATTATAGACCTACGGTTAGCGATTGAGTTGGAAATAAGCAAAATAAATTTGGGTGCGGAACAATCTCTCTAAAGAAAATAAAGATAAAAGGTTAATAAACAATAAGAAAAAACAAGAGGCTACACAAAATAGACATAAAAAGTTTAAAATGCAGTGATTATCACACTAATTACATACACTGGTCAAACTTGGCGAAATATCAGCAAGTAATTTGATGAACATAAAAAAATCTGGAAGAATATGTATACAGCACTGTAATTTCAACATACTGTACAGAAAGAAAATTATTTTATGGATTTAAATTATGTACAACTACTTCACTTGAGAAAGAAAGTTAAAAACTAGATTAGAATAATAATTAGAGATAAAAATAGGCCACAAAGAGTATAGAAAACAATAAAAACAAACGTAATGTAATAAACTTAATGTACGAATGTAATTGTTACCTGTAACTATATTTTCAACAAAATAATTAACTTTCTGAATCTTTCTAGTGGTTTGAAATAGCATTATATTCACCAGAACTAATTATTCATAAGCAACTAAAACAAATTATCATTTACAAACAGTAATAAATACTAAATATAGGTACCTAAATATAGGTACCTAAATACAAGAAATTAAAAGTCGTAATCCTCTCACTTTATTTAATTGAAAATTAAATAAATTTGCCACACATACTTCTTGATGATTTATGTATTTTATATCAAACAAAGCGAAATGATTAAGCTTTAATTGCCTTTGTCCACTCGTAAAGGATTTTTACCAAATAAATGGAAATTCTTCTTGAGACCGTGGCATATACTATTCGCAAACCGGTTGCTGATTATTAAGCCTGGCCAAGGTCATTATTCTTACAGAGACGTACTGGGTATGCATCATATCATAATACTTGAATAAGTACAATAATAAAAACAAAAATATTTTATATATTGTGATGTATGTTTTTGTACTATTTCGTTCGCTTTAAATTATTTTTTATGTATTTCCTTATTATTATTTTGTAAGCTTAGTGCTGCACATTATTATTAAACTGTTAAATGACGTTCACACATGTACATTGTATATCTAAGTGAAAACTAATAATAAATAAATAAATAAATAAATAAAATGAATGGAAATAAATTTTATTAATACTGGTACACGTTATAAAAATATGTACAAAACTCACCTTCTTAAGCAGATTTATGAAGTAGCTTGGTTGTCGTTATCACAAACTGGAGAACTTCTATAATAACTGTGTTGTATCAGATATGTTTCTACAGTTGCCTCAGTAAGCGATGTTCGCTGTGGTGAAAAAATATGTTCATATTTTGAAAAAGACCTTTCGACATCTACGGAAGTAATAGGCATAAGTAAAACACTTTTTGAACTCACTTAACGCAGCTGTAGATGCACCATCACAAATTTGTCTTAATTTGGTAAAATCAGGATCTTTCCGTAATACACTCTCGAATTTTTCAATAACGGGCTTATTTTTTGCGTCATTTATAGTCTGTAGCTGTGTATTTACGTCGTCCACTATTTGCAGTGATTCCACTAGCGACAACGAAGTATTTTGTAATTTTTCTATTGCATCGTGTAGTCCTCTATAATTGTTATAAATAGTTTTTAAATCTGTTTCAAGAGAAACATCTTGAAAGCTTGTCTGGCTTTCCTTAAAAGATGCAGACTCGTTAGGGTTGAACTGTAGTATCACAGCTTTTATTTGTTGAAAATATTCAGCATAATAAAAAGCTGCCTTCAACCACGTTCCCCAACGTGTAAGAATCGGTTATGGTGGTTTCGAAATACTAGGACACAGTGTGCGAAATGCTCGTAGCCGTTTAGGAGATTAGAGAAATACTTTTTTTGTATTTGCTATTAATGCATCTACCTCTGAAAAACATTTTCGAATCGTTTCTGCTACAAGATGGAACGCATGCACTTTACACATAACATGTAAAAACCTACAATCGTCTCTTTGAAGAAAGTGGCCCACCAAACAGAATTGTCGCAGCACCGTCGGTCACAAACATCAAAACTTGACTTGTTGACAGTTCAAATTTTTCGAAAGTCTCCAACACCACCCTCGTAATTGTTTCGCCAGTACACGCAGTTAGTCTTTTGCTAGCTAGTAAAAGTGGAAATGTTGGTTTAACAGGGTCGAATATACTCTTTACTCTTTTTATCCTGTTGTAACCTGAAACACCCTGTATATTTTCTAGATGTAATCATTCCTGTGATTGGTTGTCTATTAGGATTTAAATGTTTTCTTTATGATAATAATTATATTAAATGATGTGATGACGGAATAATAATAACGTATAAAGAAATTTATTTGTTTCATAATTTAATATTATATTTTTATTTCATATATAACTGCTTTGTTGCATCTTTCCAGGTTATTTATTTTTAAATTCTTCCATCTTTGAAAATGCACTGCTTTCGGATCTTGCATTACATTTGATAAAGTGCACATTTTATGAATAACATCATTAAATTGAATTTAGAAATGATTTGCCATATGCACTTCAAATATTCGTGTAGCATTATATTTATTCTGAACTACATTTAAGACTTCAAATTTTTAATAAAAGCTTCAGTAAAATATTTCAACTAGAATGACATATCACGTTGCATTGAACGATTAGTAAAAAATATATCCAGTATATTTTACTAAAAAATATAGTTTAAAAAAACAAAAAAACACGCTTTTAAAGCACATCAAACTAAAAAAGTGAAAAATAATTATTAATATAAACTGAAAACAATAATGAACGAAAAATACTAGTTTTATTGTGAAAAAAGCGTGGGTTGCTCGATATACGAAAAATATGGCACAAAGCGCCCCACGCTTTTTTCACAATAATACTAGTATTTTTCGTTCATTATTGTTTTCAGTTTATATTAATAATTATTTTTCACTTTTTAGTTTGATGCGCTTTAAAAGCGTGTTTTTTAGTTTTTTTAAACTATATTTATTTTTCACTTTTTAGTTTGATGTGCTATGAAAGCGTGTTTTATAGTTTTTTTAAACTATATTTATATTGCTTATTGATGCTGATATTATTACGATCCAACAGATATTTCTGAAAAAAAAAAATATTTTTTATTTCAGCCATGGGATTTGAACTCACGCCCGAGGAGTCCGTCGTTTTGCGTCGACTAAGACTTGCCCGCTCTGCCAACGACCGAACTGAGAATCACGGAATATACTTACAATATTAAGCCTCTTGCTCTCACGCAGAGGATACGTGAGGAAAGGACTGGCGATCCTGATCAGGATAATGATATAAACTTATCAAATTATTGTATTGTTACCGGTTCTTCGTAAGTGTACAAAGTTTCAATTAAATCTGTCCGTTTAAAGTGGGTCAAAATCGAGTCCAAAGAGTCAGTTACAAACAAACAAACAAACAAACATACAAGTGAAGCTAATAAAAGCGTGTTAAAAAATATATTAGGTCATAAGTAAATTCGAATACTATTGCTTGCAATATACGAATTGATTTACTTTTATTACGATTGTAGGGAATATTGGTTTTTGTAATTAAAATAAATTAAATTAAACAATATAATTAGAAACAGATAATCTGCCAATCCGAAAAACGACAGGATACTAAATCAAACCATCTACGTTAAAGAATTTCTTGAAAGTTACTGAAAAGGTGTAAAAACAAAACCATTACATCTTTGAGAAGATATTGAATGTTTTCTTGTCCTAAGCTTTGCTGAGCACTATATTTTCTCTTGTAACTTAGTGAGGGACCTAAAAACGTATTGCATTGAGTTGGACTGTTATAAAAAGTATAGGAAGGGAATTCTGAATTTTTATGAAGACTTTGAGAACAAAAAAAATAAATTCTTTTGCAACATCTGCAATTTCTGGATTTCTCGGAAAGAAAATTTATTGCCTGTTCTTATTTGTTTTAAAAATCTTACGTTGAATATATTGGCGTTGATATTTCCTTCAATATGTCCAATATACCACCTCTCTTTTTAAATACGCCATAATATTGTACCACTTCGACAGAAATATTTTGAGTGTGAGATGTTTCTCGTGATTGTGTGAGAGAATATGTAAATTGCATTTTATGCTCCTCCAGGAAATCTGTTTTGTCTTGGGCTTGGTAAACTTCACAATTTTCTTCCTTTTCAATTATTGAAACTTGATTATATTTGAATTTTTTTTATTCCTCTTAATTCATCCACGACTTCCTCAGCAACAACAGTTTTTGATTTGCAAGGCAAAATCAAAGTATTCCAGCCATTCAGTTCAACTTCTATTCCTAAATTGTTTGTGTCTCCCAGTGATTTGTCAAAAGTTTGTTTCACTGTAATTTTAATGCATTTATCAGTAAATTTATTTATAGTACTATACTAGGTTTCCAATGGTATTTCACTATTTTCTTTCACTTCCCTACTTTGGTGGAGAACGTTGACGTCATAGACCTCCTACTTCTAATTATTTTCCTGCAAACCTGGCTGATATACAGCCAGGGAAGAAACAAAACATTATTTCAGAAATGTTTACCTTTATTTGAAATGTTTTGATCACATTTATTAAGGCGTGAACGGTCAACTTAATACATAAATATGAATTAGATGTTATGAAGTTATTGCCTAGAGTATAACTAGGATGCCATATGCCTCCAAATTCACAGACAAAACGCACTATACCAAATACAAATCTTTCTTTAACATTCATATTTTTTTATGAAAGGCATTACCGCGGAATTCATGACTTTTAGGAAAAATTCAGTCCTATTGCTTTCTTGTATATTGTGCAGGATTGTAATTATATTTGAACATATTTTTCCAATATCCACATCTGATAAGTTAACGAGTATTTAAACATTGTCAAACCCGTTGATTTTAAGAATGATTTTTATAGAGTCCGGATTGATGACATATAACTAAATTTGAACCTCAGCAAAACAATCCTCCGCATTAGACAGCTTCTAATATTATGAAATAGAAATTACAACGTTAAGAATGTAACTGAGCGATTACCTATTATTATTTGAAATGTGGTAACTCACGACTGCAGTTTAAAATAATATTGTTATTGTCTTGTTAATAGAATTATATACGAAGCCTTCGACATAACCTAACTTCAAAATATAAACTGCGATTGCGCATAAATTTACGCACATGCGTGATACTGCCGATTTCAGAAATTCCAGAACAATTCCTAAGACATCCCCGGGACCTTCTCAGACATCCCACGACATCCCCAGGATATCTCCAGACATCCCCAAACTTGTACACCAGAAATCTCCAGCGGTTTACCCCTCATTGACTCGTTGAAGGGTTATTCACTACTCTAATTTTTCTTACTAGTCAGCAAGACGTCTATTATGCTAAAATCTATAGCCACTCTGATCTGTTGTCATTTTTTTTAATCAGATAATTCATTTTCAAGATCTTCTCTGCATACATCAACGGCAACAACAAGAAAAAAATTTTATTCGTTTATGTGCAAGGTCTAACACATTGTGAAAAGTTGTAATAAGTACATAATTTCAGCAAATCAATAATTAATACATAAGCAAAGGCAACAAGAATAAATACTCATTAACAGCGAATAAAATAAATTATGTGTTATTGGCTGTTTTGTAAAGAAAATATGTTATAGGAGTATATTTTAAGTTCCTCTCGTAGTCACAGTCGATTCAATATGTGTGCGTGAACTAGTTTTGTGATGTATATTTCACCAGTTTGCTGTGATATATGATACATTTCTGATAATACTGCCCTTAGATTCAGTAACCAAGAAGTGACAGAATAAAAAATGAAACCAGAGATTTCTCGGGTCTGCGTTTCAGAAACGTTTTTAGAATTACGTAAACGTTGAAAACCTCGATATGACCACAATAATGTTTTTAAAAGGACTAACTTCCACATTATAATGTATAAAATATAGTATATTTAAAAAATTTTTCTGTAAAATACAAAATTTATTATTTTATCATTATCTAACAGTCATTCTATTTTTAATTTTATTAAATTTAAATTTAAAAAATGGTAGAGCAAAGAAAATATCAGGGCTGTCCGTTTGAATAAATTTTCAGCGTGATACAGTTTTCAAACTGCATGTTTTAGAGGAAATTTGAGTATTTAATAAACTTTTCCTGAGATTCATATTTTTTATCTTGAAGTGTGATAAACGTTAAATGCTCAGTTGGATGGTCAGATAACTGGTTCATTTGATTTGACACCATTGTCTTTCTTTCTTTTGGGATCATTTAAACACATCGGTCACAGAATATCTCTACAGAATTTGGTATTACACATCACGATTCAAAAAATATCCAGCCATATCTTTCCATAAAGTTAGAGATATTACGCAATGGACTTATGATGTGCTTTGAACTTTTGTTGTAATATAAGTACCATTTTTACCATAAAAAATAATTAAAAAAGGAATTCATTCCAAAATCTGTATTTTAAACACATATTATTGCTTAATTTTCTAAAATGACAAATCATCGATAGGGAATGAAAATACCTTTAAAATGAGTTGTACTTCGATCGCCTTTGTCGAGATGCTTATCAATTTCGACACCATTTTTAACGAGAGGAGTCTATGAGAATCTCGCCGAAAATGTAATATTAGTAGTCTCAATTCCCATTGCGATAAGTAAGACTACATTACTACAGGTTATATTTTGAAATTCACACACGGAGAAGGAAGTAAACTGTCTCAAGAAAGTTAAGGATATTGTGAGAAAACTCATTTTCGTTCGAGAACTATTGTATATTTTATCAAAATGTAAATTTCCATTCATTTTTCATTAAATCGAGCATTAAATAATTCCATTTTCCAGTTCTCCATTCCAGTTTTACTTACAAGAAAATAAGCAGAATAAAAAAACGTTAGTCCATAAATAGTCTGTATGAACGGATAATAAATAAAAGACGGTTATTTTCACTTGTCGACGTTTCGATTAATTTTTTTAATCTTCGTCAGGACTTAAGTGAAACAAACCTCAAATAATCACATATCATGTGTATCAGATGAAAATGTCATAATGATAAAAAAACAAAAGAGTTATAATAAGCAATGTAAACATTCAGAATGTAATAATTTTTGAAAATAAATTTCGATGTGAATATCAGCATACCATTTAAGACAATAAGCCTAAGAATAAAATGAAGTTGATAGAAAAACTTCATTCTGAATGTTGAAAAGAACTCTCAAAAGAACCTCCTAGGGAATATCGCAGAAAAAATTACTTGTACAGCAGGATGGTTGCTCTGCTCACTCTGCTAACATTGTTCGTGAATGGCTAAATAAATAATTTGCTAATAGATAGATCGGAGGATATGAACCTAGCTCAAAGCCAGCCACCACGGAGTCCCGCTTTAACTATCATGAATTTCTATTTTTGGTAATATTTAAAACAAGTTTGTCAAAACAACAACTCTATTAGGCCCCCACACACCAGCGGATGGCCCGACCGATTTGATGCGGCATGGGCTAAGTCAGCGGATAAAACTTTGTGTTAGTGTGACAAGTCGAGGTACATCGGTCCAATTCCCATATCGCACCGACTAAGTCTGCAAGTCTTAACTTGACAGTTCCAATGTGGTAGTTAGTGGCGACGCACGAGTTAAACCTTCAAATTTGTACCCTAAATAATAATGGGTACGCGCTATATGGGAAAAGAATTTTTAACGAGCCGAGTAAAAACTGTTATAAGGTGATGAGTTTTGTACCACTAACGAGCGAACTTTAACTGACAGATCCAATCGGGAGGTCAAATCTTCGAACCGTATAAGTAAGGACGGATTTGGTATGTGCCGAGCCTGATTCGCCGATAAAATCCATGCGGATCAAGTCGGTCCAATTTATCCGCTGGTGTGTGGGGGACTAATAACATTGTGGATTCACTGAAGAACAAAATGAGAGATTACATTAACAATATTCCACTACAATAAGAAACGTGTACAAGAATTTGGAAAGACGAATGAAGTTATGTGAACAAGTGGGTGGCGATATTTTTGAGTAAGGTTGTTATTGTTGTTGATTATTATTTTTTTGTCTTATTAATTAAATTTATCATCTGTTTTGTTATTTAATTTAAAACAATATCGCTGAAATAATAAATTGTTGTTCTAAAATTTGCTGCGCAATTTTCATATTTGGTCAAACTTCTTACTTGCAAACAACTCTTTTTTTACCTATTTTCCTCTAAAGCTAAAAACAGGATAGTTCTCCCATAATCCATTTGTAGGTTTCACAATTATTGTGCAGCCTGTATATCGAACATTGAATACCTCTATGCGAATTTCATATTTTGGGGCTAACAAAATTTTTTGTAAAGAATAACTTTTTCCGAAATGCGAAACAACGAAGTTTTTCCTCTTCGTGCAGAAATCCGGAAACGCACTGTATATTTAAAATGAACCTCTATGCGAATTTCATATTTTGGGGCTAAAAAATTTTTTGTAAAGAATAACTTTTTCCGAAAAGCGAAACAACGAAGTTTTTCCTCTTCATGCAGTAATCCGGGAACGCACTGTATATTTAAAATTAAGTCTGGTAATATCAATATTCAGATGACATATTTTGGGAAACCTAATATAACAAAACTCAATATTTGCAATAAAAGCAAAAAATTGCATGCAACAGCTTTACTAAAGGAGAAATAGACCTGCTCTCCATGTATAAAATCCTAGTGATATATATGCATATGAAACAAGATAAATCTTCTCTTTGACGACCCCGCACACATAAAATGTTTTTATATTCTATTAGATCATAAAGAAAATAAGGCTTGGTCGCATACGAATTCTCATTACGTGTGAGTTTATAAAACAGCAAAGAAAACTACGTGTGTATTATTACATGTTAAAAGGGGAGATCGGAGTTATTTGAACTTATCCATAAAAAAATTGAGCTAGACTGTGTTGTATAAAACATTTGTTAGACATATTGTTATGCTTTACAAATTCAGAAGATATCTAAATCCAGAGAGGTCTATAAAAGACACGATTTTTAGATAGTAAGAGTTATTACATCCTTTTCAACATGTAATTTCCTATTTACTTTTCATTAAGACAATATATATAGAAAAAAAAGGAAAATTAACATTTTGTAAGTAACTCAGCTAGGGATAACTCAAAAAAGAATCCCTACATTTTGTTTGATAGAGACAAAAACGTTCCCTATCAGTTGTGACGTCCCCAAGGATCCATCTTGTACTCATTAACAAATATTTGTTGAAACATGGTGATCAAAGACTCATTCTACAAGTCTTTCTCTCAAAGACTCAAAACTGAGTTACGTATATCTCACAAAAGAACTCATACATTATATTTGATGAACACAGAAACATTCCATATTAGTGTGATCTTCGCAAGGATCCATCTTGCACCTGTTAACAAATTATTTGTTGACACAGGGAGATTAGAGACTCCCTAAGCTTTTCTCTTAAAGACAGTAAATTTTATTGATTTTTATAACTGTTTCTTTGTTCTACAAATAGCGATAAAAAGATGTACCTATATCAAATATGTGATGTTACTTAACGAAAGACTCAAGAACGCATCACTTCTCATTAAAAACATATAGAATTACAGTACTGTTTTCGTTTTAGAATTATTTATTTGCATCAACATTTTTGTCATCCAAAAACAGAATTGATTTACGTTTCACTAATTTTGGAATTTTTTGGAAACATCTTGCAATATTCTTTGAAGAATTTATCTAGCTAGATCGCACCATACGAAAATTACTGTTATATCTGTCACAACTATTTTTGCTGAATATTTGGCTTTTACCGGTAAGATATTAAAATGTGAATAGTTCGACATATGTCAGGAAGGAGCCAACAAGGGAAACGAACTGGACTGTGTAGACTGGTTAGATGAGACGGGAATTGAACGAGAACGGCCGAGAATAATCTGGAATGTTCTAGACCGTGTGAATGGATGTATAAATAAGACTCACTGTGGGCCGAGACTCAGTCCTAAGTTTAACGTGAACGAGTAAAGAAGAAATAAAAAAGAGACTTATAAGTGTTCAATTATGATAATAATTAAGACAGTTATTAATCTATTGTTGTTAATTAGTAAAAAAACTAATACCTTGAACTATTGTACATTCTGTAAATATTAGATATAAAAATAAACTTACGATGCCACATCACCGGACTGCCATGTTTAAGAGATCGTTCACATATAATTCAATTAAATTTTAAATAAGCAGAAGTACGATGCTAGGTAAATAAACTTATTGCTATTACTGTTTTTTTTTAAACAGATTAATATGTTTTCAATATTTCTAAATTAACTGTGTCAATGTATATTTCTATTATTTGTATTTGTAATTTTATTAAGGTATATAAAAAATTCTCACATTTGTCACTTTTATTATTATTTTTCTTTTTTATTTCTGTCTTATTGTGGTCAAGTAGAATAGCCGTTTGGCTAGACTTCGCCACAGTTGGACAGCTAATGCACTAAATCATTTTGTACTTAATATCTATTAAATCAATAAAGTCGATTATTATTATTATTATTAAATAAAGTAGTGAGTAAGTGTTACCTGGATTTTCAGTCAACGAATCAACGAGTATAGGTGTTTGTGTTGATAACAAACACGTAACAATAATTTATATTGCAAGATGCAACGAAGTTATGGAAGGCATTTTAAGACGAATATGCACAAGTTTCGGGAAGCTAATGGCTCCAAATTTGCAGGAATGTCACTCGAGTATGATTAACGTTTTGCTTAAATATTCGAAATCGAACGGAGGATATTTCACATTCGCAGACATCCTGGAACATGTGCAGTTTAATACGTTTTGTTAGTTTGATGTAAACATAATCAAAAAGCAAATACCATTGTTAATATTATTAATTTAATGGTTAATACCACGCCTTTTAGTCTAGCTACCTCTGGGAAGCAGCAGCATCGAGGAATTTGCTATCTCTACTTAAACGAACCAGGATGTCAGTATTTTGGAACAAGCCCATCAAATGAAGAAGTTTATAATATGAAGAAGATCCAATTAAACTCTTTCTACATGAAGTTTAACATCGTTTTGCATTATTTCTGTATAAACATATTAGTAATATGATTTTATTATCAGCGTAGACCATATTGTTTATATTCTAGGAACTGTTAATTAATATAAATAAACATTTAAATATATATTTTGGGTTGGGATATTTTACACAAAAATAATAATTTATTTTTAAACGTCTTGGAAGATATTTTGAGCTTTAAAATTCGCCCTTTTTAGTCTCTGTGCAACAGTGAATGTATTTTGTTTTTAGAAACACTCAACACCATTTACTCAATTATAAACACTATTTTTTTACTGAAAAAATATCTTATTGTAACAATTATTATTGAGTTATAAGTTGTTTATTAAACTTAATTAAATTAAATTTATTGTTCTTTAAAAACAAAGCCAAAGATTTATTTTAATTGTTGGAGTTTTTATTTTTAATTAAATCTGGTACAGAATAAGGAGACTACCGAGAAGACTAGATATTACTTACGAGAAGAGGCTGAAATATAATGAACATTAATTAGTATCTTACAATATTATAAGTTATAAGCCATTACAACGGAGGTTTAAGATAATTTCTTTAGGATATTAAACTAATAGCTCAAAAAATTATATTATTTCAATTAAGTAAATGTGTTATAATTAAAGGATCTCTTCAACAGTAATGTTTGTAAAAATATGTATACAAAATTATGAAATATTTCAGTTACGTTTAGTTAATTTTTTTTTATTTTTAATTTGCAAAAGAATTTTCGATCTTTTCTTTTTACTTAAATATGATTATACATAGTAAAAATTGTTTGCGAACAAATTAAGAATTAAATTTAATGACACATTTTATATGAATTATTTAGTCATGAAATTAAGTTTATTTTCCGTACCTCAGTCTATTAAATGAAAATTAAATATTCGGATTCATTTTTTTTAAAAATAATAAACAAATAAATAAAAAAAAATACACAAACTAAAACAAAAAATATTACTCGATTTTGAGTCGGATAACGATATTTTGAATGAAATTTTACAGATTTTTTTAAGAATTCGCATTTTCGTTGAAGAGTCTCTTTATTATTGTACTGCATAAAATCCACTTAGCTGTTGACATTTTCCGTTTAATATCCTAAACTTGATTGCTTTCAGAACTCATCTTATGAAACAAAAATCAGCCTACCACAAATGCAGCGTTCGATGAGATATTCTTAATTTTTATTCCCCCAAAGCACGTCTGCAATAAGTTCATCAAGTAATGCGATTATTGGAAATCTGGCAGTGCTTTAATCTTTCCAGACCAGGTTGAAATATATGATTTTCTCGCCATGCATAGTTAATAGATAATAGCAGCTGTGCATTTCATTAACTAATTTTTAATTCTGAATGAATTTAAAATATTACCACATTCTACTTTTATTATTTTTATTATCCTTCGCTGTTTATAGAGTATTCAAATAAAACCTCTTAATTGCAGAACTGGTTTAAGACCCAATCTTGATAAATAGCTGAAAGAGCTTCTTCATGAAAATCTCAAATAATAAATCGTTAGATTATCATAACCATGATATTTTGTTTATGGTTCTTTAATCTACAGTTTCCCTCTAATGCAAAATCTGCAATCGTCTAATCGACAGTTACTATCGCAAAATTGGATTCACACAAATTATATCAAACCTAGAGTTTTTAACGCCTTGTTGTTATTTAATAATTTACAATTTCTAATAATGAAGGCTAATGTTTTTGTAGAAGATATTTCCAGATAAGATACAATTTATTGTCAAAAACGATGCCTAATTATTTTGTTGAACTTGCCTATTTATAGCCGGTTTTAGAGATGAGGATTTTATTTAAATTATAGAATTATTATTATCACTTTAAAAACAGATTCACAACCACAAGTTAAGTTATAATTTTAAAACTTCAATCACAGCACATCAGCGCATCTCTATATCTTAAGTTTGTAGTTTAAACTATACCCTATTTATCGATTGCTAGTAAACTTTTGTTTGGTGATTAACGGCAGGTATAAAATGCTCATTTACAAAAAACTCCAGTTTAATCAACATCTGAAGTTCAAACAGAAGGTTTCATACCTTCTTCCGACCGTTTTAACGATTGATTGTTCAGGGAATAATTAAATTGAATTAAAATTAGATTAAACACCACAGGAAATGCAATCCCCTGTATCCCTGAAGGTACCTACATATACCTTGTGTGGGAGAGGACCACACCCTTAGAGACAATAGACACACACCCAATGTCCGAGTATGCTAGGATTAGTTTCTGGCTTAGAAAAAAAGAGTAGCTCCTCGACTGGGGATCAAACCCGGGACTTCTGGACTTCAGGCAAGTGTCCTTATCACTCGACCACTACGTCAGCATAATTATACATAATTAGTTCATACTCTCGTGAGTAGTTTACAACTTTACATTTAGATATATTTAGGTTTTTAAGTTTAAAATTATTACACCAAATGTTCAAGCAAATTAATCTGTGATTGTAAGAAAACGCAATCACATATTGTTGTTAATTCTAAAATAAATTTTAAGTCATCCACGAATAAGAGTTTATCACACTCAATAGCCTTGAGAAAATCATCAATAAATAATAAAAATAAGAGAGGCCCAAGACTGGACATTTGAGGGACTCCGGATACAGCTGCGTAGAAGTCCACCCTAAACCCATTATATGCCACGTGGTGTGACCTATTATCTAAGTAGGAAACAAAAAAAAATAGGTTACTTAAGAACCCAAAATCTATCGGTTTTGATATTATTATAGATTGAATAATGCCTTTGAAAAATCTGTATACACCACATCTATCTCTGTTTATCTATGGTTTTGGATATAGTTTGTGTAAATAAAGCTAAATTAGTTACAGTGGATCGTTTCTCCATGAAACCATATTGATATATTGAAAGTCAAAATTTTACAGACGAGTAGGTACGGTTCTTCATTGAAATTCCAAAGAGTTTTGCGAAATTAGAGAAAATTGTAAAAGGGTCTGTAATTTGTTAGTAGTAGTAGTAGCTACTTATTTTACTAGGCAAGTAGGCCACAATGGGCCCTTTTTACCTAGGGACCTACAGTTTAGCGTGGACTCTGAACTACGATCTTCGACTGTCAACTAACCCACCGCCTGGGCCTGCCCGCCTGCACCGCTAGCAGAGTGGCAAACCTCCTGGGTAGGTCTCTTCGACCCTCCACCCGAGCTCGCCTCTCCGCCTGCATCAGGCTAGCGGCCTTCCCGGGAATGTCTGTTGACAGCCTACCGACTGTTAGACGAGCTATCGTTCATCCATCCAATTGCCGGACTCGATCAGTGCTGCTTAACTTCACTGATCGAATATCGGAAATTAAACGGATGTCCTTACCTCATCCCCAATTTGTTAGATTACTTTTATCACCAATTTTTAACACTGGTCAGACTTTAGCCATTTTCCAACAGTTCGGAAATTGTGACGTAAAAATTTTTACTGTTATTTGTGAAAATACTGAATTTTTTTTGTCTTATTTTTAACGTTATTTAGAGAGAAGAATAACATTTTTTTTTCAAAAAGCCAGGTCGTAGGAATATAGAAGCTACATGTTATAGTATCTTTAAAACCAAATAATCCCTCGAAAGAGTACGCTCTTTATTCAATTATGCCATCATAGTATGAAATAGTACATCTAATTCCAAAAGACTATCTTGCAAAATTATGAATGAATTCAAAATAATTAATCTGTAATCAATGATATCAAATGCAAATAAACTGTATGAAGCTGGAACAGATTTTATGTTATCACGTCTGCCGATGAGACTAATAAAACCTGCTATACAAAACCAAAGCTCCACTGTATCTGAAGAATAACTTCGAGATGTCAATTTTTCTTCCTACTGAGATGCCCTTAATCTACACAAAATGAGCCCAAAAATACGGTACCGATTTTATAGCACGCATTTTCAATAATAATTAGTCAAATCAATTTTCTCGAAATTTCTCAAAAAAGGAAATGCCTACACTTTGGAGATTGAAAACATATCTTATTTGCAATAATGCAAGATTTCAATCGAAGAAGATGCACTGTGTGACCCAATGACTTGTTTAATTGCTTCTCTTTTTTTGTTGTAACAATATTTAGACACATTATTTAAATTTATGGGTATTCCCAGTCCGAGACCGCTCCATGTCAGGACGGGGCCTTCATATTAAAAACAAATGTATAAAATCCAAACCGCATTTTCATTAAGGAGGAATATTGCCAAGTAGCAAGATATTAATTAATTTAATACCAGTAATGGCAATTTTAGAAATACGTGGTGAAACATCCAGTATAAGAATTTTATTTAAACATAATAAATTTGTAGAGAGAATAATATAAAATATATAGTGCATTATTATGATTTTAAAATTCAGCATTAATTATTCAACAACCCAAGCAATAACCTGAATAGCTACTATCAAATGCTGACTAATAAAAAGCTATAGAAGTGGTAAATGGAAATGTTAAAAAAAAAATATGTGTGGCAGTTAGTTGATTTTTGAGGCTGCTCCAACGTAGAGCCAGAAGCACATCCTCTCCCAAGCAAGTTGACCTGGTAGGTTTTATTCCTGTTATTATGTTTTGAAGGTGTTATGAATTTTTTGTAAGTATGACTTTTGGCATTTGTTAATAAATCCGTGTACTGAAATTCCTAATCCATCCGTGTTTTATTGCTTATTCACTATTTAAGTATTAACCTTCTAAAGTATTACAAAAAATTGAAAACCTCTCAGAGGCTAAGCGAGTTTTATATTTAAAACGATGGTGAAATGTGGTGAGGCGCCTGGGCGGCTTATGATAAGTAGAGCTGTCCGATGTGCCTGGAGTACAGCCACGGTCTTGCGCTGTCGTCACACGTGCCGATTTAGAAGTGATTTACGCTGCAGTTTTATTTGAAAGGTTAATGCGTGAGGTTGTACCTATAAATTATACATAATGTCAAACGCGCCAAAGGGTAAAAAACGACCGTACGCGGACACAGTGAATAAATTTATGCAAAATAATTTGTAAAGTTTGCAATCAAGACTTAATGTGCTGGCACAAAACAGATTGTCGTCGTCATATCAATACCGTGCAACATCAAAATAAAAAAATGGCATGCCTTTGACAACTCAGTTTATGTGTGATTTATTGTTAATGTCAATAGCCTGTAATATTCCGCTACACATACTGGATAAACAACCATTTCGGGAGTTTTGGAATAAATACAATCCCCAGGTGAACTTACCAAGTCGTACATCGTTATGTAGATATATTCCAGCTGTTCGTAAAGAAATTGTAAATAGGATTAAATGTGGATTAAAAAATACACGGCTATGGTTATGTATTGACGAGACGACAGATTGTAAAAAAAATTCTATTTTAAATATTATAGTACGTGTACTGGACCCTCTTAAATCAACATTTCCACGGCTTTTTATTATGCTGAATATTTTCAACAAATAAAAGCTGTGATACTACAGTTCAACCCTAACGAGGCTGCAGCTATTAGGGAAAGCCAGACAAGCTTTCAAGGCGTTTCCCTTGAAACAGATTTAAAAAGTATTAATAACAATTATAGGGGACTACACGACGCAATAGAAAAATTGCAAAATAGTTCGTTGTCGTTTGTGGAATCGCTGCAAATAGTGGGTGACGTAAAAACACAACTACAGGCTATAAATGACGCAAAAAATAATCGCGTTAGTGAAAAATTCGAGAGTGTATTACAGAAAGATCCTGATTTTAGCAAATTAAGACAAATTTGTGACGGTGCATCTACAACTTCGTTAAGTGAGTTCACAGATTGTTTTACTTATGCCTGTATTACATCCGTAGATGTCGAACGGTCATTTTCAAAATACAAACATATTTTTTCACCAAAGCGAACATCGCTGACGAGACAGCTGTAGAAACATACCTGATGCTATTATACTATAGATCTTCCCCACTTTGTGATGACGACAATCAAACTACTTCATGAATCTGTTTAAAAGGGTGAGTTTTATACAAATTTTTATAAAATGTAACATTATTGTTAAAATTTATTTCCATTTAATATACTTATTCAAGTATTATGATATGATGTAAACATATGAGTCATATGACGGCTCTGGCGGCCAGGTGACCTCGGACAGCTCTAATGATAAGTCATACCTTCGCATATATGCATAGTAAAATCCTGAATTAATACAATTTGTGTCAAATAGTCAAAATGTTTGAAAAATGGGAACAAAACTTAACAATAAATTATCTAGAAATATGTCAGTTAATTTTCATATCATAAACTTCCGCTCCACTCCCTCCTACGAATTAATAAGAGGGTTCACATAGTATTTGGTAAATGACATAGAGCGGTAATTTGATGGTGCGAATCAACCCAACTTGACATGCACAAATTAATTCAACTTACCCTGATGAGTGGAAATTGGGAATATTTTTCTTTCCACAAAATGTCCGTTCGCAATTTCCCCAAGGGTTAATATTAACATGAAGCGCAGACTTCATCTAATTAAACCTTCCAGCATAGTTCGGCTGCCTCGTCAATCCTACTATGCCAATTATGCGCCTTTTATCCTTTTAAGAGTATGACACCTCTAAATATGCAGCTTGACTAACTTACACTGTAATAATATCCAACTTTAATTAACATATTGAACGACTATTACATGTCAAAAAGGAAAATTACAATGTTCGTTCTTCTACTCCATAATTAGATTTAGTTCCGGTTAATTTTTATACAGGTATAGAACTGGAACGTGGGCTATTTAGATGACACGTGTTTAATTCCAGCCCTTTCAATCAGTCTGGTTCATAAAATAGAGAAAATCATTCGTGGACTAGGTAAATGATTATTAACTAGTTTTTGACAGTTTACAAATGTTTTTTTAAGATCGTTCATCTGCCCGAGATTTATGCGAGTTTCTAAAATAATCAGCAGGAATAATTTTCTTTTCACTTTTCAGAAAATAAGTACAAGCGCAACGATTCCGTTAATAAAAAATGAAAAGAATTTTATTAAGTTGTATTTTGTGTAATCTAAATAGTTTTCGTCCTTATGGTTCATTTTAATAATTTACTAACTAAATTTTGACATTAATGCATAACTAATTTATTTTAGATACTCCAATGAATCTCGGTAAGAAAAACGTTAGTAATTTATTTATTTATATTAAAGAATTTAATGAGTTTTCAACCAAATTGTTATACAGGGTGTCCCAGATTTAAAACAACATCGAGGAAGAGGAGATGAGTACACTTAGTTGAGTTAAAAAAAAAAAAACAAAAATTTACCCTTGGGTGTTAACTGGTTCTGAAATACAGGGCGCTTTATAGTTTTTTATTAAAACTGTAGTCGGCCACATTTCTGGAATGGCTTTAAATATTTGAATAACATTTGGTAAAAAAATTATACTTTTTTTACTACAATCAATATCATAATTCACTTTGGAACAATTTCAGGATTGGACTTAACTTTTATAATGTTGCACTCGATAACATTACCCTGTGTAACATTTTTTTGGAAATATAAGTAAAAGTTTGAAAAGTCAGTGGATTATTGTATAAAGTAATGTTATAATATTTGATGGCACGTTCTAGGTTATTCTGCAATAAATTTCAAAAATATTGATGGACCAAATTTTAAATTCTATCAATTACTTAGGTAATTAACTAACGGCACTATTTTATTAATTTTACTAAAACACCTTTTAAGAGTTATTTACCCGGCACTTAAAACAGTGGTTTTTTTAAAAAATCATATCTGCCGTGTCAGTTACAATAGAACTTCCAGATTTATAATATTAATTGATACAATGCTATTTGAGTGCGTGAGCATACAAAATTTAACCTAGATATAGAATAAATGGTTACTTGGACATAAAAAAAATGGAAAATTTCTTCAACTTGAATGTTTAATATTGTAACTATTAAGAATCTACTTGCCAATATCACATGCTCATGACATAATATAACTCTTTAAACATAAACTGTAAAAGTTATACGTAAAAATGTTAATAAGTTTCCTGTTAAAACTTTCTAAAAAAGCCTTATAAACAGAAATTATTGCACTAGAAAGTGCTGTGCTCTACAGAAAATTGAAGAAAATTGTATAAATATATATTTTACTATATGCCCATTGTCCAGTGTGTATATGTAACACATATTTAAATATGTTAAAGGACTCTTAAGCATCTAAATTTTTTTGTCGCATGTGCATGCAAAACAGTGTTTTGTAAGTGTTGAAAATTTGGGCCAAATTGTATGCGAATAGCTCTTGAGCAGCAAATGTCCAAATAGCTTATTAAACATGGCATCTATTTCAACATTTAATAAGTACTCTATTTCAGACAAAAGCACTTTACGAAATTTTATCTTTTTAACCATTTATTAGTTTCCCTTCTACTGTCCATACCCAAAAAAAAAAATAAAATAAAAATCAAACGCAGGCTACAGAATACACTTTTTTTAAACTATAAATTTTACGTGTTTCTTTAAAACATCTAAAATAAGATTTTTAAAAAGTTGATTGAAGATGAAGTAGTTTGTGAAAATCTATTTTGATTTAAAAAATTATAAACACTTTTTATTACTTGTCTAATTTTCACTTTATTTGCTATTTTACAACTAGTTTCATCCTATTCGGACATTTTCTAGTAAACTATTAGACAAGTAATAAAAAGTGTTTATAATTTTATAAATTAAGATCTTTAAGTAAATAAGTATAGGTAATTACCGCAGAGGTCGAAAATATTTCACTTCTCCTTTTTTGCAGCACGCCTATGGTTGGTACAGTTTTCTTTTGAGCGTACCTATTTCTACCTTTTTATGGCTTACAAATGTGCTCTCTTGTGTTTTTTTCCACAACTTAATAATTTTCCGTATGCAAATATTTCAACAAAATTACATTAACTTGATACTATGTCATTTTTGAGGACGCCACTGATTATATATTTCTAATTTATAATATTCATACAAACGTAAATTCTGATGGAACTACTTCAAAACATGTCAAAATCTAAAAGTTTAACAAAGGAAAGGGAATATTGTTTTACCAATCCTACTAGATACACACTGACATCCCTAATAAATGTTGACATTATTATTTTCAAGTTTCGGTGAAATATGTAACAACTATTGTATGCCTAAAATTTGGTTATGCATGCTATCCAACCCACTTAATCAAAATTAGTATCTATACTTCACCAAACTGTGATGCTTATAATACAATAGCGGACCTCGGCCACATCTTCTTTGGATGTGCGAAATATCAAAATGCTTTAGTAGATTAAATCGCAATATTGCAGAAAACTGAAATACGTTGGCACCTTTTGATATTTTAAGCTTATTATGTATAGGATCATGGAAAAATTATAACTATATAATAGATTTTCTAGAACACACTAAAGTTAAACCGTAGGTTATTTTTGTTTACCTTGTGTTTTGCCTTATGTTTTTTTCCCTGCCAACCGTGGTCCACCCTTTATTGTCTAATTTAAAATATCCTGAAAGACCCCAGGACGGAAAGCATGTAATCCTCTTATATCCTTTTCGTTTATCATTCTTAATTTTATTCTATCTTTTTTTTGTCTTGTGGTTAGGTTAGTCATAGATATACACGAAATTAGTAAGGCATTAGATTAAATTTTGTTGTGTACTTAACAATTAAGTACACTGTGGCTGGCTGTATGGTCCTTGACCGAAAGCCATTAAAAAAAAGGAAATGGGCAATCATACAATATGTTAAAAGAATGTCACTTTGGCACCCCTATGAATAATACAATTTATTTAGACTAATATAATACAACTTTCGATTTATTTTTTTTATACTCTACAAATTTGCTCTCCTATATTTTTTCCGTATTTGTTATATTTTTCGAGTTACCATCATTGATTTGAAAAAAGTTCTTAGATAGACCGACATTTTAAATTTTTTTGGGCTTGTTAGAAAAAATTCAGCTGAGTAACAAGCAGATTCAAATTCAGCGACCCCAAATTAACAAGAAACTTGGTGCCCAAAAGTCCCCAAATTTGCTGATAGACTTGATTTAGAGAAGTGTTTTTTAGGAAATTTGTTCTGTCTATTAACCACTGCTCCTGTTTCTCGGAACTTCCCCACTAACTCCAATACGTATTTTCAATTCACATGCTATTTATACTCATTATGTTGTAAAAAAAGGGTGATTACTTCAACTCTTCGCAATTGTGCAAACATTGTTGAAAACTAAAAACTAAACAGAATTCCGAACATTGTGGTTTTATCTGAAGATTATTGCATTTTATGCATTTTAGTAGCTTGGAAAAAACTACAAAAAAATTATCTTTCATAGAGCATTTTTTATTTTGAGTGCATTCTTCTAACAATCCATCAGAATGCTAGGCAAAACTAACAACTTGAATTTTAAATATTTTGAGGCAATCTTTAGGTGAGTTTTTTTTGCAGAGGATGCCCCCTCGAAAATTAAGTTGACTTGTCTGAGCGTTTTTTAAAAGGTCAAAGTGAACGATCCGAAAACCTATAAAAATTTTTCGTTTCCAATTCCTAACGGATTGCATCACTGTTATAACACTATATTATAACAACAATTTATCCAAAATAATGTCAATAGCCATAATATAAACAGAACTTTCAATAACGATAGATACCAAAAAATTTATACATATATAACTAAATCTTCCATCTTCGTTTTCTTTGGTTGCATTTGGCCAAGTATAATCCTTCCAACTGAATTTACATGTTTATATTTTGTGAGAAACGATAACCTTTGATAGCAAATAAATATCTATGCATACATTATCGTAATAAAGATAGTCTCTAATATAAAGGAGCTAACAATTTATTAGCCATTTTGCAGTTTTATAAAAGGTAAGTAGGTGTATAAAAAGCAAGTTACATAAAGCTTTCTCTAAGAAGATATTTAATGAGAGTAGAGCTTAATAGTTATCTAAGGAGAATTGGTAGACTCACAATATTTTTACAGAGGATTGAAACCACTCTTCTTACCAATAGGATTTTACTACAGTTGGTGATTCTGCCATTAAATATTATCTAGTTATTTTCTTTACTTTTATTTATTTATTTTCATAGATCTCTTTGTTTTCAAAATTATTTCTATACAAGGTGTCTCTGAAAAGTTTGTATAAAAAGTTACCATATAATATAGTCCTTGAGATGTTTAGTAAAGCATTAAAACATGTTAACGATTACCAGGTGTAGTCTTATAGCATGAAAAAAAGTTGAATTTAAATGTAAATACATAAATTTATTTAACTGAAACTAAAATCGTCGAATACTAATCAGAACTATTATAAATAATATTATTATTACTATTTTCTTGCTCTAAGGTTAAAGGAAAAACATTGCTATGAAAAGAAATTATATGGTTACTTATAGTCAATATATTATTATTGTTACTGTAGTTTTGCTTTAAATTTCAATGAATTGAATCATAATAAATATTGACTTGAATAATTCTTTAGTAAAGTATTTTAAAGTGGGTTTTTTTTATCCCTCCAGATCCGCCCGTCTAATAAAGTCACAGGGACACTGCAGCCAAAACGGCTTATTGTATCTAAAGTGCATTTAATTTGGATTATCTACTGTTTATATTGAACAGAAGGAATGAAAGGTCTACATCTCATAAATCAGTCAGCAAGGTGTCCTCCTGCATGTGGTGACGATTATTCTGTTAATGTAGATAATATAATTTCACTTGCAGTTGACAGTATACTATTTTGGTGTAAACTAAAGCTTCTTTTATGATACTTTTGGGGGGGGAGATGAGATGTGGCATGCAGAAGATGGTCGTAAATCAAAACCGCCCCGAGGGGCGATGTATCCAAAATCATACTCCCATGAAATAATTCCGAAATGCTTAAGAAAATCATAGACAAGTAAAAAAATCCCACAAGATCAATATTAATCTGTAACCACGTTCAGTTCTAACGTATAATCCTAAATAATTAATCACTAATCATAGATAATAACTAATTTCCTTAAATTGCCATATTAGTATTATTATTATTTTGGTTGACGTCATTGATTTAGTTTCGTGATGATTATCTACATATTCTACATGCTAGTATATGATACCTAATCATTAGCAAAAATATGATAAAGCATAAGTTATTATCACTTTTGTTAAACTTATATTTTCTACTATGATATGATTTGGATTTTATATTTTCTTAAGACTCCTCTCGTAGTTTGATTTAGACCAATCGCATTTCCGTAGCTCATGGTGCTAGCGCAATTGCAAAATAACTGCTCTGTGTACTGAGTAGCACAGTTCAGTATGACGGCAGCTTCTCCGCAAAATTTTCAATAGTCAACTTTCTCAACACTACTATATCTTAAAGCTCAGGGCAAAATCTGCTATGCTGCGGCCACGATAGATGATTTAGAAGAACAAACATGCCGACGAAAAAGTCGAAGACCGAGGAAGAAGGCCTAAGAGGAAGATCGAAGAGAAAGACTGAAGACGAAGACAAAAGATGAAGATCGAACACGATGCCCAAAGACCGAAGACAAAGAATGAATGCCAAGATGAAGACCGAAGATGAAGACCCAAGACAAACAGCGCCTGAACAGATGACCCAGTCGGCAGGATCCATTAGCCATGACCAGAGGAGGTCTGATGAGGTACCTAGTTTGATTTGAGAGTAAGTGTCTCAGGATTGCATGAATCCAAGTATATCTCTATTCTATATTGGAGGCATCAATAAATCAATGAAAGCTGAGTGAGTCATCAAATTATTATATTTTCTAATTTGAATTACCTATCCTTTAGTAAAACTTGGATAGGCTTGCCTGATATGTAGATGAGTTGTAAGTATTCTTATCTTTTGACTCTTATTTTTATATCGAATTCAGAACCGGTAACGGTCTAGTTATTGGGTTGCATCCGTTGACAAAATTTACTTTAAAAATAGAAACTCTTACAATGTATTCATTCCAATTATTTTATTAAAGAAATATCACTTATCAAACATAATAGTTGTCATTTTCATAGCTCACTTTAATAATGTTAACTTTTCCATATTTACAATAACTGGTTTAACTAAAATATTCGACGTTTAATAACTCAAAAACGGTATATGGTAGGGGTAATATATAGTATATAGAATCAAAAAGAATCATTCCAAAAATTTAATAATATATCGGGTATCCCATTTAAAAAAATATTATGTTTTTGTATCCCCTGAAATCTGCACGCTACTGTACTTTTGATAGTATTTTAACAAAATTCAGTCATGACCACACAACTTTATTTAAAACTTTTTTTTCTATAGGCAATAATAACGATGATAAGGGGTGGGTAATTTATAATGAATAACCCTGCACAATCAAATGAACTTCTTATTTTATTTTGTTTAAAATAAAATAATTTATTTTGGTTGATTTCTACTCTTGAATTAATTTAATTTAATGTTTTTTTTGTCAGGATAAGACAATAAGGCTCTTCACTTTCAACAAAAGGGGTTTCATAAATTATTCCGAGGAAAATAAATTAAATGCTCCCAAGAAAAGGCTTCCGTTTAACGTTACTATGAAATGTTCCCGAGCTAATATTTAATTAGAAATTACGTCATGTTTCAAAATCTAATTTAAATAAAACAAGAAGTAGTAGTGCGATAAAATAGAAGACAAGGATAACGATTTTAGCCTTGGAGAACTTTAATAATGTAAAGCCGATTTACTCAATAAAATATACCTACACAAATATATTGATCCCTTAAAAATATACTATCACTTTTTCCAGGAATGGTTGGGTATTATTTATTGGTTAAAATTTTAGTGGGTATTGTTTATACTGAAATGGGTTGAAACAATTATTGCTTCGATCACGAGCTGTGTAATGAAAGAATACATAAATTAGGTAAAAAAAGTATTGCTCAATGCTGTTAATTCTTTAGTAATCATTGGCCATCTGATCTACAGCGTAACGGGAATTATACTGGTTAATCTTTATCTGGAGGAAAAAATTCGATGCTTTGAAATCATTGATATCCTTCTTCAGATCCGAAATTTGGTTTAAATATTATATAACCGAATCGTAATGACACTTTTACAACAAATTGTTATTTTTGGTGATATAATTATGATTTTTTCTATTGCCATTACAGGTAACATTGATGGGAAAAAATATGATATAGCATATCCCACAATAATAAAGCCTTCTGATTAAGATATTACTGTTAATTTTACTAACCTATTTATTGCTATATATCAATCATGTATATTACATAAATTAGGTTTACATAGATATTTAAAAAGATAAGTGGCTGCTATCGAGATACTACAGACATGCAGACAGATTTTTTCCATAAAGTTATGTTTTTTCATTATAATTCGTCGAGATTCGTCCAGAAATGCAATAAAAATTTATAATTTCTTTACTGAAATTGTACCTTTTTTTCTTCTTTCATTCATTGTGTCTCTTCTGGTGGTACCACTTTCACCAAATTTAATGTGTCACCTAAAATGTTGTTGACAATCTTAACTGTCAAATTTGGGAAGTGTCCCATTAGTATTTTTTGAGTTATCGCGGATACACACATACACACACACATACGCACGCACGCACGCAGGGACACACGCACGCACGCAAAAATTGCACCAAGAACTGATGAAAGTGTAATGCCAGCGTATTTTTTTGAGAAGGTAAGCTATTTTTTATACATATTTTAGGTCTACATATTCCATGTTGAAAAGTACTATACAAATAAACAAAAATGTGGATATATCACAATACAAAAAGCTACTTCCCTTTTTAAAACTTCAAAATGACACACAGCAAGCAAAGAAATCAAATGTTTTGACCATGGAAAACGTTACTGTTTTTAAAAGAGGCTCCAGACGATAAGTTCTTATTAATGAAAGTGGTATTAATATTTGATTTAAATAGGGCATGTCGGCGTGCAGAATTGTGTAGCTTAACTATAAAAGATAGAGAAGACACGGGGAAAATGTTGGTTATAACTTTACATGATACTAAAACCAAAAAGAAACCTGTATTTACCGTAGAATCAGAGTGCAACGGATATGAAATCATAAGTATTCACGATTGAGACCCAAACAACTAAAACACAATAGATTTTTCATTTACTACAATCACAGTAAGTGCACAATACAACCAGTTGGCCAGTTACACTGGCCATTGCTTGAGGAGGACGTCTGCCACCTTCCTCGCTGACAGTGGAGCTGACATTCAAACACTTAAAGGGCATGAAGGATGGCAGTCAACTAGTGTGGCTGAAGGGTATATCGAGGGAATCCATCTCCAATAAATTGAAAATTTCAAAAAGTATATTTCATCAGCAAGAACTAGTGGCACCTCAAGATCATTCAGGGATGCAGATGGAGAATCATAACAGCTTTCAGGAAGAACAATTAGAATTGAATAAATTTGGTGTTATTAACTTTCCAAATTTGAATAACTGTACCATTAATATATATATATATATATATATATATATATATATATATATATATATATATATATATATATATATATATACATATATATATATATATATATATATATATATATATATATATATATATATATATATATATATATATATATATATATATTTTCTTGCTGTTTTTTCTTGGGAATTTGGTTCTTGTTTTAATAATTAATTTTTTAAATTGTGATGGAATTCATTTATTATTTTTTTCCGTATAAACGTTTCGGTATGGATTTATACCTTTTTCAATATATTCTTAAATTTAGATTCTTAAATGTGGCACTAAAATCACTTTATTCACGTCTTTTTTTTAATGGTTCTTGTACACTTTTAATTATATTTCTTTTTGTATATCATTGTTCTGTTCTCTCTATGAGCACAAACGATGAAAACGAAATATAATTAAAAAGTGTACAAGAACCATTAAAAAAGACAATAAAGTATTTTAGTGCCACATTTAAGAATCTAAATTTAAGAATATATTGAAAAAAGGTATAACCATACCGAAACGTTTATATGGAAAAAAATAATAAATGAATTCCATCACAATTTAAAATTAATTATTAAAACAAGAACCAAATTCCCAAGAAAAAACAGCAAGAAAATATATAGAAACAAGGTTCAAGAAATAAAAAAAGAATATAAACTTCTTAAAAACTATATATATATATATATATATATATATATATATATATATATATATATATATATATATATATATATATATATATATATATATATATATATATATATATATATATATATATATATATATATATATATATATATATATATATATATATACATAGCCACGCATGATACGAAGCCCGGTACGTATCACAGGCAAGGCGAAGCCCAGGTTGAGAGGTAAGGGTTTTCGGTATTTTACTTTATTGGAGATTATTTTGAAACGTATCGGTGTAAACCGCTATAGAGCTTGCAGACGTTGGGAAGCCCGGCGGTGTTGCCGTGAAAAAAAATACCTTGGTGAGTCATAATAATAATAATACTTTATTAACGTATCTAAAGCTTTACAACAACAATAATAAATAATTTTTCACAGTGCATTATTTTCTTTCAAAAGTGGCTTATTATTTTTCGTGCATTCTATTTTTGTAAAGTGTGGAATGTTTTTTATAAATTGTATCTTTAACATGTGATAGTACAGAAGTGTCCTAAATCTAAACGGACATAGTGATATGGGAGATAGAGCACATTTTGCTGAGTTCAAAACTCCCCCACACTTACTTTTGAAATTTAATGATTTTCGAGATGTTTTATGATTCTTGATCAGTTATTTATACTGCCATATTTTCGGAACGACTGCACATATTGGGATAAAATTTGGTGCTAATATTACACTTTTTTTATTTATTTGGAAAATATTCCAGGACCGGACTCGCTTTTTTAAATGTTGCTTGTGCCCCGAACAACACCCTGCATATCATTTATTGGAAAATATTAATAAATATGTAAAAGGCAATGGGTCAGTGTGTAAAATAATGTCATCATATTTGATGGCACATTTACGGTTATTCTTTAATAAATTTCCGAAATTGTCGATTGACCAAATTTTAAATTCTACAAAAAACTTCTAATATTTTAACTGCCTGAATTTGTTTCTGTGGTGTGTATTGACAGTTTGTTTATGTTACCCTTGATAAGTATGTTGTTGTTGTTGAAGTAAATATCAATAAACTATTTTACAATATATATAAGAGGTATCGTATATTACTATTTCATGACAACGAACCAGGAGTAAAATAAACCGTAACAACTCCCCCATGTTAAAGAAAAATTACCCCGAAATTTTCACCAACGAACACAAAAAAAGTACTTATTACTAATCAATATGCCTACATAAGCTAATATGTATACTGAATAAACTCACTCAACTAAGTAAAGGCCTAGTACAAAACGACATTAATCCCGAGGATCCAACTTTAAATCCCTTACGTGCCATTCTCCCTTGTTTTTATCATCCAAATCTTCCAACGTGCCGAACTGAGGATAACCTTTTTGCGATCCTGAAAGGACCACAAACTTAGGTGCAAGTTTGGCGGTGAACTGGTTAGCCGCATTAGAGAGAATGTGATTTCGTCTCCATACGGTGTCGCCTACCGCAAATTGCAACGGTCTCCTTCACAAATCATACCGTGGTTTAGTACGTTGGTACGCAAGTTCCAGCCGTTTTCTTATATCCTTAAATAACGATTCAAAGGCTTCGGATCGATCTAGAGGTAATGGTTGATTGTCGCGAAGGGAGGGCGTAAACATCTCCAGATAAGACATGTTCTCGACCGAAGTTGATGAAGAATGGAGTAGCACAAGTGGCTTCGTGTTTTTGAGTACGAATCGCACAACCAATCTTCGGCAACAGTTTAGACCATTGCGTTTGGTTGTCTGACACAAACGCTGTCGGCATCGTTTTGAGAACGCTGTGCATTCGTTCCACCGGATTGGCTTGGGGGTGATACAGGGGATTAAAGGAAATTTTACTCTTATAAGACTCGCACATTTTCATGAACAGCTTACTTTTAAACTGCACCCCGTTATCACAGATTATATATTCTGGGACACCAAACGAGAAACACGTGCTCCTCGATTAGCCTCGTCACACTAGCATCCGTGGCTTTGCGCAAAGGGAATAAAAATGTAAATTTACTAAAATAATCGGACACGGTCAAAATATGGGTGTAACCTTGAGAAGATCACGGTAGCGGTCCTACTAAATCACAGCTAATTACCTGGAAGGGTTTAGTAACGAGAGCTCACATGGCCCATCAAGCCAGCAGGTGCTCGCCTCTCAGGTTGCAAGCGATACATACCGGACAGTTTCGAACGTACTTTGCAACATTGGCACGCATTTCGGCCAATAATAACGTGCTTTTATTCTTTCATAAGTTTTATAAATTCCTGCATGCCCCGAAGTTTCGGCATCATGGTTTTCGCGAATGGACTCTTTGCGCTTATGTTTAGATATAACGATCTTCCAAGACTCAGTAGCATCTGCTAAATCGCGGATACGCAGGAGGGATATGTTTGAGTAGGTATGAATCCTTAACCCTCCAATGTGGATACTTCAAAGGATAGCTTTGGACTAATTCCACCAGGTGTGAATACCATTTGTTTACCGGTTCCTTCACTAAGGTTTCGACCTTGATATTGTTTAGCTCAGATGGTTGAGGAACAGATCGGGACTAAGAGATCCGGGACGACATGTTCCTTCCGTTTTTCTATGAATGATTTCATAGTCGAATTGCTGCAGGCGAACTGCCCAACGCGCCAACCGTCCTGTAGGTTCCTTCAGGTTATTTAACCAAGAAGACTTGCATGATCCGTCACCACGGTAAACATAAATCCCAGTAAATACGCTCGTAGCTTTTCCACGGCCCAAAGTACTGCTAAACATTCACACATTCAGTGACTGAGTAGTTTGCATTCAGCTCGGGTCAGGGTTCGGCTCCAAGTAACAAATTACAGTTCAATCCCCCAGGGTGTACCTGAGAC
>JANEYF010001134.1:0-100000 GCA_029963845.1 Rhamnusium bicolor
ATGGGTCATTCTTTGCTGCATATCGTGGATTTCATGAAAAAAAAAACTTTATATTTTAGATTCGTCTGAAATTTTTTTTTACAGCCTTCTATACGTAAAATTCATTAACACGTATTTTGGGATTTTGTTTAAAAGAATTTTTTTTTCGAAAATATCCATTTATGAAGTTTTGGTATTTTGCTGGATTTTCTCCAATTGGCTCATACATGAAATTTATTATCTCCAGTTGTACTGATCGGATCGATGTCATTTTTTTACAGTTTACGTGTTGTTACGTTAGCGTTCTAAAAGCATCAAGGTTTTTTTTTTTTTATGTCAACATATCAAAAATAATAACAATTTAATTGTTTAAATAATTGTTAGATGCTGTTGCGCCAGGTTTAGTTAATTTTAAAAAATACCACTTCATTCTTCATCATGTTCCTTAGAAAATGCCATCGGTGAAAAAAGTGGTATCTCTATTAGATCAAAAGTTATTAAATATTTTCGAGCGCTTGTCAGGCGACGCGCTCCGCGCACCTCAGAGGTCTCAGGCATTTGCACCTATTTTATATTAATGAATGTTTACCGTATTGCGTAATAGTTTGAAAATATTTGTTGATAACATTAATGTATAAAAATTAATACAAATAATGAAAAAAACATTATAGTTACTAAATTAATATTGAATATCACGTCGTGAGAAAATAAAAGTAAAAAACTAAATTTAAATACTGTTTATTAGCTTCTGTGTAGTAGACATGTTTTTTTGCACAAGGTATACATTTTAATTCATAATTTTAACTTCAATTGCATCGTGTTGTTCTTGTAAAGAAAAGTGCTTGGCTTGCACTTTATTTTTTGAAGATGGTATAATGCAATGAAATTTCAATGTACCTTTCACGGTTCTAGCATTTTTGAATCTCTCCTCTAATTTTCGTTCTTCCTCATCATATTCTTCATTAGTTACATATTTTGTTGAAATATTAGGGAGAGACTCAGCTGCCCATTCAAACAATTGTTTTGGCGTTTGGATTGGATTGGATGTTCTTTGAAGGCTAGCTCATGGCAGCTAATCTTTTTTAAAGTCCCACCCAATCCATCGCACGCGCCCTTGCCATGAGACGTAGGGAAAAAGTGCCATTCTGCAGCTAAACCGAAATCTTCCTCGTGGTACGCAATGTTCACAAATTTTTTTTTTTTTTTATATTGTGCACCTGATCCATCAGAAAAATATATGATTTTTGATATTTTATTTAATTCTTTTTAATGAAATTTACCAAATATTGTTGAAACACATGGACTGCTACAGTGTCGTGGTGCAAACATTCTGATATCATTACAAGACTTTTACTAGAATATTGCCGTCTTTATTTCTGTAATAAATTGCAAATGGGTGCACTGTAGCCTGATTATTGTTCCAGTGGAAGCCTTGTGCAGAATTTTGAACAACAAACGCATAATTTTCAGAAAAATCACAGACTACAATACACTCATTCTCTGTTAGGGTTTGCTTTTTATTTTTCATGAACTCGTTTTGCTTTTTTACCAAAAAATGAATGAAGAAGTAATTTTTTCCAAACCAATCTTTAATTTCTGTAAATATTCATCAACTGGAGAAATCATTAATTGCAAGGTAGTTCTGTCAACATTAGTCCACTGTCTGTAAGTGATTTCATCAATGAAATTTTCTTCAAAAATTGTTGCTAGTTTGTCGATTAAGAGATCTGCACCTGGACACTCAGAGCACTGCCCAAAATAACAATTATTTGTAGGCTCATTGCAAATCATATATTTTAAGCAGTCGTGATAACTTTCAATGGATTAGGGGCGTATGCTGTAAGATTTTTATATTAGAGCCTTCAATCAACAATTTAACATTTTCGTGAATCGTACAAACACAAACTGAATGTGTGCCACTTGCACCCGCGAGCACGCAATATTTTGGTCGTAAATTTAGCAAATTTAGAAAAACTACATTTAGCTTCCGTGTAAGTTGTTTTAAACGATTCATAAAGTTCTTTCAAATTCATTAATAATAACCTTTTTTGCATTTGAAAACGTTTATCATCGACTTTAACAGAAACGTAATCCTTTTTACCCGGCATCATACGACTATTCTCGTCCAATTCGTAAAAATTTATTATTAAATTTACAACTTCTTTTTGTATAGACGGGTGACCCTTTGGGTTTGTATCGGACAAAATCCCCTTTTTTCAGCGACTTCCTTTGCAATTTTAATCATGTGACAAGTAGCGGAAGGAAAATGACGTTGAATTTTCGGAAAGACCAGTCTTTGAAAATAGTCAAAATTTTCATTCTCTTTGAACGTTCTGTGGTCGCGTTAAATTCGTTTTCAAAACTTGTAATAAATGATCTCCGTCATTCTCCTCATCGCTACTATCATCATAATCAGTAACAGAATGAAAAATATGTTTAGAGAATGCTTCAGATATGTTTTTCATTTTTTCTTTTGAATAACGCTGTTGAGAAACTTTTACTTCTTTGAATGGGTGAAACTGCTAACAACTCCAAACCCTGGTTGATTGAATCAATTACTGCAGATACTGCCACTTTGTCTTCTTCAAAAGATACAACGGGACTTTCAGGAGACCGTTTCAAGTTAACGTCATCACTTTCCCAAGCGTCAAAATCAGAATCATTAATTTCCTCCTTCTAAAAACAATGTAATTTTTACATACATCAGTTAACCTGAAGCTTAACAATTTATTTTATAAAGAATGTTTAGTGCCATATCCCCAAAAAAACAACTATGCAGCTTGTTCCTGATCTATCCCATCCTAGATCCAATTCTTTAGCTACGCTACGCTGATGAGGGGCAATAACTCCGAAACACGTGTCCGTAGCTGCATAGTTGTTTTTTGGGGATATGATTTATCATGTCTTTATTTTATTTTGACCCCAATAAATCTATATTAATTTATTTTATAATTTTAGAATATTTTAATTTGTTTCATATAATGAATGAAATTTTATTAAAAAATTTGCTTCGAAAATATTACTTACAGTTGATTCGAACTTCTTCTCCCCCGATTCTTTCATAATTGAATAATTTAACACGGCAAGTATTACAGATTTTCGCTGAAGGAACTCAGCCGTTACCGGTAAGTTAAGAGCCACTAAATGTTGCTTCAAAACTGGTCTTAGATTTTCTCTTTTACGGTGTGAAGAACATATCGAAGGGATTGAGCCATTGATATACTTTGATTTTCGGATCAACCGACGATTTTGATGCTTTCGGCATTGTACCGACACTTTATGATTATCGCTAGTTTTAGATTAAAATATGGCATGCGTATACAACGCTGTCGAACAACAGAATGAAAACATTTATATTTAAAACTGAAGGGAGCTTGATTGCACGTTCAAGCACGCTTCAACTTGTCGCGCGCTATGCCCGGCACGGCGACTCCTGACAAGCGCTCGAAAATATTTAATAACTTTTGATCTAATAGAGATACCACTTTTTCACCGATGCCATTTTCTAAGGAACATGATGAAGAATGAAGGGTATTTTTTAAAATTAACTAAACCTGGCGCAACAGCATCTAACAATTATTTAAACAATTAAATTGTTATTATTTTTGATATGTTGACATAAAAAAAAAAAAATTTATGCTTTTAGAACGCTAACGTAACAAACACGTAAACTGTAAAAAAATGACATCGATCCGATCAGTACAACTGGAGATAATAAATTTCATGTATAAGACGATTGGAGAAAATCCAGCAAAATACTAAAACTTCATAAATGGATATTTCCGAAAAAAAAATTTTTTTAAGCAAAATCCTGAAATACGTGTCAATTCATTTTATGGATAGAAGCTGTGAAAAATTTCAGACGAATCTAAAATGTCAAGTTTTTTTTAGTGTGCGGTTTGTAAAAGAATGACCCATATGTCATACTATGGATTTCCGTTTTACCAATCCATCTATCGGAAAACACCTGATTTAAATAATCGCTCTATTGAACCCATATTGCAGTTCGATAAATTCAACCCCCTTACCTCATGCCCTATGTGGAAAAAATAAACCATTCAAAACATTTATAAAGGTAGTAGGAGTCAAGTGACACCTCGTTTTAGCTTTCTAAATTTGAGTGAATAGTTTCCCGAGATATTGCATTTGGGAATGTTATAATGACCTACAAGAAATTAAAATTCACCAAATGCAGAATATTTTGTTTAATTAAATGTTTGAAATATACACCACCAACCTCCATACAACTTTTCTGAAAGATTTCGCAAACATTTAGTAGATTTTCAGAGGTAATCTTACAACACTCTTCTACTATTCTTTTGGTGTTTGGCTTAATGGCAAACAATTTGCTTTTTAAATGTGTACACAGCAAATAATCTGAAAGAATAAGATCGGATGATCAGGCCTCTCAATTGCACATCTGTTAATCTAATGTCTAACGAAGCGTTTAAGAATTTTCTTACACGAACTCTTGAAGATGTTACATGCCATACTCAGTACTACTCTGCCATGCATACACTCCAAGCTCAAGAGTCCCTCTACCCCCCCCCTCCGTTGACTTGGTAGATACACGCGAGGAACGGACGACCTACGATGAATACTTCTGTGAATATTCATCTTGTTGCGGGTATCTCTGTCTAATTGGCGCATTGGAGAAAAATTTTTTCCGAATATTCGATGCCGGTCAGTCCTCCCGTGGCATCCGGCGCATCAACTACAGCCACTCCCCCACATCCCGCAGGGTTAGTGACTGTAGATACCAGAATCGTGTGCCCTAAGCAGACGGAGGGAACCTAGAATGACCGCCTTCTGCATTTGGCCTGCCAGCCACTCGGCTAATTTTTTGGCAGGCCGGTATGATCCTCAGTTCCGAGAGCACCGTAGGCTTTATCTCTCCGAGTGCACCGATTATAAGGACGACCATTTTAACCGAGTAGCCTGAGTACAGCACTTCCTTTAGTATTATTATTACTAATATTATTTATTTTTTTTTTTCGGTTGCCCGACGCTGGACAGTCCTCCCGTGGCCTCCGACGCCTCACGGAGTCGCGCCAGCACATTAACCCTCAGCCACTCCCCCCACATCCCGCAGGGTGAGTGACTGTAGGCTCCGGAATCGTGTGCCCTAAGCAGACGGAGAGAACCCAGAATGACCGCCTTCTGCATTTGGCCTGCCAGCCACTCAACTGATTTTTGGCAGACCGGTGGATGATCTTTAGTTCCGAAAGTAGCGTAGGCTTTATCCCTCCGAGTACACCGATTATAAGGACGACCATTTTTACCGAGTAGCCTGGGTACAGCACTTGGAGCTCGTACCGGAGATCGCGATATTTGGTCCGTTTCTCCTCCTCCTTCAAGGTGATGTTTTTCTCTGCAGGTGCCGAGAACTCGATGACATACATCACCTTGAGTTGATGGTCGAGAAGGACTATGTCAGGCTTGTTGGCTTGGATTAGCCTGACAGTCGGGAACGAGTAGTTCCAGTAATCCGGCATTTCTCGTTCTCGACAACGGACTCAATATCTCCGGGGACGTAAGGCAGCACTGGTGTCTGGTCTACCCCGTACGAGTGCCTTAGATGGTAGTATAGCACTCGTAACGCCGCATTATGCCGGTGGATGTAGGCCGAAATCGCATATATGGGGCATGCAGATAGTAAGTGCATGAGCGATTCCGGTGCCTGATGGCAGGTCCTGCAGTTGATATCAGGAACCTCTACACGCCACACGCGGCTACGGTAGACCAAGGTGTTGATAACACCATCTTGACAGTCCATAATGAATCCCTCGGTCTCCGACTTAAGCCCTGCTGACCTTAGAAAGGCGAAGGTCAGCCTGGTCGATAAACCCAGTGTTTCGATGTTCTTATAGAAGACACCATGCTGGGGTTTATCGACGTGCTGCCGAAACAGATTTTCCTGTTCGGCAGCTCTGATCCGGGCTTTCAGACGATTTGGCTGAAGTTCGGTGACTGACTCAACATCAGCACCTCGCCGGCCTCCTCGCCTGATGTCAAATGCGAGACCGAGTTCATCTGCGGCTCTTTTTGCTGCCTTGAACAATCCTGCTCCCACTCCTACAGTTTCGTGATGTTTTACGAACCGCAAGAGGAGATCTGAGCTCCTGAGTATGTTACATGCCATACTCAGTACTACTCTGCCATGCGTACACTCCAGGCTCAAGAGTCCTCGGCCCCCCCGTTGACGTGGAGGTACACACGAGGAACGGACGATCTAGGATGAATACTTCTGTGAATATTCATCATCTTGCGGGTATCTCTGTCTAATTGACGCAGCTCATCTACCTCCACTTTACTACTCCGAAGGAGTAGAGCAGAATCGGAACGGCAAGCATATTAGTTGCAGACACCTTGTTCTTCCCCGAAAGTTCGGAAGACCAAATCTTTCGGAGGCGGTGTCTGTACTTGCCGCGGAGAGAATCTTTTATTTGTGATACATCCTGGATGTGCCTTTGTTGCACACCCAGATATGTATAGGTCTCTCCGGCATCTAGATGTCTTGGGATGCTTCCGTCTGCGAGCTGCGCATCTTCAGGAAATTCCCGCATCGTCCTCTCTTGAGGTGGACGACTGCGCATTTGTCCAACCCGAACTCCATACCAATTGCCCGCGTATATTCTTCGACCACCCTAAGAGCGGTTTGTAGTTCGCGCTTTCCGGAGGCATAAAGTTTAAGGTCATCCATATAAAATAGATGGGTGACCTTATGCCTCCGGTCGCTGGGTGGCCCGCATTGATATCCGCGGGTTTGGCGGAGACCAACAGACAACGGCAGCAGTGAGATGCAGAAGAGGAGCGGACTCAGGGAGTCACCCTGGAAAACTCCTCTCCTAAATGTCACCTGCCCTGTCGTGACCCGCTGTGCACCTGATGCTGTTATTATTATTATCACTATTACTATTATTATTATTACTATTACTATTATTATCATTATTACATTGATGTAATAATAATAACTTGTTAACAGAATCGTGTTCCTAATTTTTTGGGTATAAATTATTATTGAAGAGGTTTCTAAGCAGATTCTCTGAGTAGTCCTATTTGAAATATTTTATTTTGTATTTAACAAACAGCTGCTAAATAAACAATTCCCTTTTACACTAAATAATATAAGGTACACTATGTAATATAATAAATAGTAAGTTATGCTTTTTAATGTCGAAAAAATAATGTTATGAAGAAATTCTCCTGATTGAATTTTAAAATTTCCGATTTAATAATCGGTAACTACTGCTTATATATTTCACTCTTAGGGTGATATATCACAGCAAAGTATTAATAAAATAAGTAGGCGTCTCAGTTTTCGGCTCGAAGGTGTAACAGATAGTAATCGTCCTTCCACCCAGATGAATCTGGGTTTAAATCTCTACCCTGCCAATATAGTGGATAAGCGGAACTGATCGCACCATCTTTTGAAAGAGACGGAAAATTTTGGGTTTCGTGTATCTATTATATAAGTACGTTAAAAATCCTTACCCTACAACAAAATAGGGACTTTGCCAATTTTCCATGTTAGGGATGTCAATGTTTACACAAGCAGTAGTGAGCTTATTTCCTGGCATCGGCGATTGGCCTTGGTAGTAAAAACAAGCCCATGTGATAGAATAAGTTTTGCACTGTATATAACATAAATATATGTTATTAGAATTGAGGAAATATATGAAAAAATATAACGGTTTTTGACTGCCTTATTACTGAACTAATTGGAAGCATCATGAATAAAAATCACGATTTAGTAGAAGACGGTAGTAGAATTTATATGTTACATTATCGTTCTGTGGTCTCAACCGACGATAAAAAATATTTGTTAGTCATATTTTAATGATGTCTGAGGTTAACGTGAATATAAATCGGCGCACTAAAGTTAATCCAGTTTACACATCATTAACAATAAGAAAATACTGTTTGTGTTACAGAATTGGTAATTATGGATATGAAAAAATACAAGTACAACAGAGTAAAAAGGTGTTTTGAAGAAATACTAACTATAGTAGTAGACAGTCCTTCATACGACGAACTACCTTATGCTGACGAGGAAACAAAATTTATTGAAACTAAAATAGACAAAGATGAAGAAAAAGAAGACGCCGAGGATAACCAATCTGAAGCTGATGCAAAAATTTGCAAGCACGTCGTGAGTCTTTGGGGAGGAGGAACAGTATATCTCTACCCAATTTGGATGATTTGAAGGTGTTAAAAGAACAGGTTAGTACTACTTAATATTAGGTATGCTAATCATGCAATAAAAATAATGAATGTATTTCGTCATTAAATGTATACAGGGTGCCCGATTTTCGTTGTCCATCATTGGTATCTCGCTTATCTTTAGAAATACAAGGTAGCTTATATGGAGGCAAAGTTGCGTAATTTTATATTCAACAATATGATTCAAGAAAATTTAGTTTACTATTGTTTTGTAAATATTTAAAAAAAATGTGAAAACATGTATTTTTGTTTTTTCCCCACAATTTCCTTAATTACAATAATTTTTGAATTCCATAGAAACACTCTTAGGACAATTTTTTAAGACGAATCCGATGCAGTAAATTGATATTTGAAAAACCATATTGGATCATCAGGCTGATTTTTTCTTAGGGACGCCATGTTGAATTTTTTATGTCATGTGATTAAGCATTTTATCCTGAATACAGTGTTATGTAATACTTGTGATTTGATACCGATTTGGACTCAATTTGCTTATAAATTAAAAATTATTATTACTTGCTATCTTGATTTCTACCTTTCCTTAATTTACTACAAAGAATATGATCAAGTTGTACCAAAGTGCACGCAATTATTTCTTTTTAAAACCTAATGTCGAAAATAATTATAATAGGTTATGGCATTTATCAGGCGCAAATAAACAATTCGTATACCTATCAATCTAGTATGCTATGACTAACCAGAAAACAAAATTCTTATACCTAGCAAATTTGACATTAGCACAGTTTGCAATTATTATCTATTTTTGTGTGGATAAAATTTGCCTTTTCAGCCACAGTAGTGGAGAAAAATTTGAAAAGGTTGAAATTTATTTACAATGTAATAAAAATAGCTTATTGGTCACTGAGAGGTATTTGGAATTGTTTCCAGAAGACAACCTGTTAGAACGATATTTTTAAGAGGTTATAGAAATTTGATAAAATATGGAACTGCTACAAAAATTCGTCACCCATATGGAGTACGAGTCAATGCGGAAATAGAACGACTTATTATGAATGAAGTAATAACTTTTTATATTATGAATTATTATAATTGAATCCATTATTTTATTTAGGTAACTGAAAATCCATCTGTTCCCACACGAGAAGTCGCTGTTAACCTTAATGTATCGCATCAGAAAGTGTGGAGAGTATTACACAAAAGTAAGTATAAACCATTTAAAATACAAGTGGTTCATATACTACATCCTGGAGCTGAAGAGAGACGAATGAATTTTTGTAATTGGCTCCTTGAAAAAGATAATATTTTTTCAAATAACATTTTGTGGACAGATGAGTCTAAACTCACAAATTGCAGGTTGTTTAATAGAAATAATGAGCACCATTGGTCTAGATAAAATCCTAGCCACTTTAGGCAAGTAAGGCCACAAATGCATTTCAATTTAAATGTGTGGATGGGCATTTTAGGAGACAGATTATTAGGGCCACATATTTATGAAGGGAATCTGACGTCTGAATGTATGAACTATTTTTAAGAACTACATTAATGCATTTTTAAGGCGCTGTTCTACTACAGCAACCCAGACAAGTATGGTGGCAACAGTACAGTGCGCCACCACATAATGCAAGAACCGTTAGCTACACATTGCAGTATTTGTTTACTAATAAATTTATAGCAAATAATGGAACTGTCCTATGGCCAGCCAGATCACCAGATTTGTTCCCTTTGGACTATTTTCTTTGTAGCCATGTGAAGAATCAAGTGTACCGAGTTGCACCAACAACAATAGAAAATTTGAGATATGAAATTATTCATGCTGCAGTTCATATTCCAAGAAGAGATGTATAGAGGGTAGTAGTAGTATCTAAAAATGTGCAAGGTTGTGTTTAGAAGTTAATGGTTGCGTTTTTGAACATCTATTGTAATTATGTCTATTTTTTTCTTTGTGTTGTTATTTTTTGTTATTTGTGTAATTATATAGGTATTAAGTAACATTATAGTGTTTAATTTATGAAAATATTTGTTCTGTAGGAAATTATTAGGTATTTCTTATTTACACCTAATAAGGACATCACATATCATCTAATTATTTTGGACATAACAAAATCTTTAAAAAATAACTGCCTGCTTTAAAATTAAGAATAAGTAGCAAAGAAGTTTACTAACTAATAATAATTTTAATTTATAAGCAAAATTGAGTCGAAATCGATATCAAAATTATAAGTGTTTCATATCACTGTATTCAAGATAAAATGTTTAATCACACGACATAAAAATTCAATATAGCGTCTAAAAGAAATAATGAACCTGATGATGATCCAAGGAAACCGAAACGGTTTTTTAAATATCAATTAACGGCATCGGATTCATCTTAAAAAGTTATCCTAAGAGTGTTTTTACAGAATTGGAAAATTATTGTAAATAAAAGAAGTCGTGGGGAAAAAACGAAAATATATGTTTTCACATTTTTTTAAATATCTACAAAACTATCAATAGTAGACTAAATTTTCTTAAATCATATTATTGAATATAAAATTACGAAACTTTGCCTCCATTTAAGCTACCTTTTATCTCTAAAGATAAGCGAGATACCAATGGTGGGCAATGAAAATCAAGCATCCTGTAGACGAAAATGCAACCTTTTTTTTAAAGTTGATATAATAATTTTTTTGTTATTAATGATAATTCCACATTTTCTTATCCTGTACAATATCAATACCTGTAGTAGTTTCAGTGAAAAAATTTTTCTCGTTAGTCTAAAATCAATTTCCGAATGTAAATGAGAATTTTGTAAAAAATAAAAAAACAGCTTGTAGATTTTTCTTTACAATGATATTTCAATGTTGCCAACTGAAAGTTATTACAAAATAATAAACGAAAATCAGTAAAAGCCGTAGAAATATCTGGATTTGCTCCCAGCATTCAAAATAATGGATGAAAATATATGTAGAGAGGCACAATGTTTATACAGTGTTCCCCTAGTGTGTATTTGTTCCATAACTCTGTAACTATTACAGATAGAAAAAAAGTTAACACAATAGTTCCTCAGCATTCATCATGGAATACTCTAAAAATAATTTTAGTCATACAGGGTATTTGGTTTTGGCTGGGTAGTAATCAACTTTGTTAAGTTAAATAAGACATCCTATATATTATTGCATATTTGGTTAGTAAACGTCAAGAGCTTTCTAATGAACTACCATAATATGTACTTTTTTGAGTAGTTAAGGAATTATTTGATATTATGTAGAAATTTTGACGTATGTACAGCATTACAAGAGACGTTGTTTTCGTCTAATTTGAAATATTTTCAAATATTTCGATACGGTAATGAATTACAATAGAAAAGTGTTTTCAAACCATATATCCGGCTATAGATTCTTTTCTACAGGATGTCCATCAAGAGTTTTCCGATGATATACCATACTTCATATTTATTTTCAGTGGTTTTGAGGATATGATCGTTTATGTCAAAATTTTGAGAAACAAAAAACGTGTAAGTGTCCTATTTTGACACATTTTATGCAAACGTTAAATAACCAATAAATAAAGAAATTAATAGTTTGATGCTCTTTTTATAAAATTGATCCAATAGCAATATATGACCATGTATATTACCTTATAATGATTAATAAGTATTTAGAGTTCGCTGATTTGTTGCCCAAGACAAATAATGGTATTTCTCTAAAGAATAATATTTCACTAAATAAGGAACAGAGAATTTACTAATTTTTCTAATTAGAAATTTTTGAAATAATGGTAATGGTAATGGTAATGGTGGGGGAGGCTGACGCCTGGCAAGTAGGCCACAGACGGGCCCTTTTTACCAACCCCCAGCTGTCCCCTCAGCCATGTGCTTCTCTTGCTCTCTCATCGAATCTTTCCGACCTTCTGATGAAGGTCAGGATCTCGCTCATTGCGAGGGAGCTCATCTCCTCCCTTAGAAGCGCTTCAGAACCGAGGATACTATGTCTCATGCGCCCAAACGCTTCACATTGTCCCAGGAAGTGGTAAGATGTCTCTTCATCATTCCTGCATCTTGGATATGTAGGGTATTCCTCAATACCTATCAATGATAGATGCCTCCTAAGTCTGCAGTGGTCTGTCAGAACACCGATTAAGAGATTCAGAGTTTTACGACTCCGTCCCAGCAACCAGGCCGATCTCGATTTGTTCGGCCCCGTCACAAAATCTCGGGTTTGCCTGCAGGCCCTGTTGGTCCTCCAGTGCGTCCTCAGTGTCTCGTGGGCCCACTCATTGAGGGCCGTTGTGACCTGCTTTCTTGAAATACCTAACATAGGCTCAGGCCCGTGACAGGGTTCCTCGGCTCCGAGTCTAGCCAATTCATCGGCCTTCTCGTTGCCTGGTACTCCCATATGTCCCGGGACCCATACCAGTCTCACTTGTTTATGCCTGGCCAGCTCTTCTAGGGCATCCCCACACTCCTGGACGAGAGCTGATCTCGTCCTGGGGGAGCACACCGCCTTTAGAGCAGCCTGGCTGTCGGAGCAGATGTATATTATCTGTTCCGCCCCATTCCTAACCTCAGCCCTACCTGCCACCGCTAGGATGGCGTAAACCTCTGCCTGAAAGACCGTGGTGTACGAGCCTAGAGCAAAGCTCTCCTGTACTTCTTTGCCTTCCAGATATATTCCCGCCCCGGAAGACGGTCTAGTGGCCAGCCGAGATCCGTCTGTGTAACACACCAGAGAGTCCGGGCGGAAGTCAATTCTTCCTTCACTCCACTCCTCCCTACTAGGAAGAGTGAGAGTGTAATTCCTTTCCAACCTTAGCTGATCTTTCGCTTCTCTCACCTTGAGGACACAGAGAGGGATTTCCCTCTCCGTCAGTCTAGCAATTGCTGCGTGACCTTCAGCTCTGCCTGAACACTGCCAGCTCCCAGAATCCCGCATTCTCAGATAGGCCGCCATAGCTTCCCTCTTTATCCACGAGGGAAGCGTTGGCAGGCCTAGCAGAACCTCCAGAGCAACTGTCGGTGTCGTCCTCATTGCGCCAGTGATCCCTAGGCAGGCTAGTCTCTGGACTTTTGCCAGCTTTCGGGACGTAATCGCTCTGTCCACGCTCGGCCACCAGACCACGGATCCATACTGGATCTATAATAGTTACAGAGTTATGGAACAAATACGCATTAGGGTGACACCCTTTATATTTCAAAATATTCCTTGATTTTTTTAAAATGCATTGTAGTATAGAAAAATAAAAACTGATCATTTAAATCATTTTATTAGAGCATATTTATTTATTTTTTATGTCTTGTGAAATTTAAATATTTACCAAAGGTCGCCTCGGTATAAGGTATGGTGTTTAGACGTTCTGTGAATAGATTAGTAGTTAATATTATATTTCTTAATTTCTTTAACATTGGAAAATAATTTATGACTTCAATTTGTCTTTTAAATTATTATTTACAACATTTAAGAGACTAATTTATCTTTTTTATTTATATTTCGGTTTTGCGATTAACATACATTGATAATGACAATTTCTTACACTTCTATATACAGGGAGCAGAAGTGAAAACTATTACCAATATTTATTTATTTAGTTACATCACCCCACGGTAAAGAGCCAATTGCGTGGTAGAAAATTACGATTGAAATAGCTCAAGAGAAATATAGAATTGAAAATTACATAAATACGCAGATTACACAGACAATAAAAATGAACAGTTACGTAAAAACAATAGATATTAAATTACTAGAAAAATATGTGCTTAATATTTACTGGCCCTGTAGATACATTAACTCTGTATAAAATACAGAGCGAAAAAAATATCACAGTTCAATAGATTGGAAGATAAAATATGTCTTTAGATGATGTGTTTCTAATAATATATTTAAAAGATTTAGTCAATTCAGATCTAAGTTTTACATAAAATTAATAGAAAACAGAGTTTGTACGACCTTGCAAACCAAGGAAAGAAAATCTGTTTAGCAACAATTCATGTAGAAACCCAGTGTCTGGGTACAGATTATCAATTTCATACCATACAAATTTTAAATAATGACGTTGATATTTTCAATACCATTACAACATTTATTATACTGAGAATTCCATGTAAGTGTGTCTGGATTTACTAAATTTGAAGTCTAAAATCAACAATTATTATTTAATGTCAAAGCCATCTGCGTCTCTAATTACGAAACCCAGACTTTTATATGCAGAAAACAACAGTTTGTGTTTGTTAAAGCTCAGTTCCAAGTCAAAAAGAGCACTCCTAGTTTTGTAAATTCATCTGATCTGTTTAAGATGGTATTGATAACTGAATTGTGAAGAATGGTTGATCCCACTGAAAGACACAACATTACACTTAGAAGTAGCTCACATTCATTATTGTCATCAGTAATATAAAATAATGTCATATCATCCGCATAGAGCAAGCAGTTGACATCCACATAGGTAACGATATCGTTAATAAATCAGATGAATAATAGAAGACCCGGTATCGAATTATGGGGCATTTCAGATGCAACTCGGGATTATTTAGGCGGTATACTAACAATTTGATGTCTGCGAATTAATGCTCTGTTTTCCTCAGGTTAAAATTTGTTTATCAATGATACCCAAAACCAAATACTCAATGATGAATTTGGCGATAGAGAAAAAATCAACCATTTACAACTACTACTCTCAGCTCAGTAGTCTCAGGATAACGCATCCCTTCATCCTGATGATCTGGATTCATCGGGCTGGACCAAGTTGAAAGGGATCGCTTTTCCACCATGTGAGCACACTAAATACCCATAACCCCCCGACAAAGTAGGTTTCAACAAAATTTACAGTTTAAGAGTATACAAGCACTGATGAACTTTTAACTCCTGGCCTTGGTGATTGGTCTTGAATCGGAATTAGAAATAGGACGACTTAAATATCTGATAAAAAAACTTCCATTTCTTTACATTTTACTTATTTTTGAGCAGGTAAACAATCCAGCATTCAATAGTTTTTTATTACCTATACCCAAAGAAATAGTCAAAGTAAATTTTTATTTAAATTTGGCGAAAAAATTATAATCTTGTTTCAGAAATCAATTTTACATACAAAAGAGAAATCATTCGATATGATTAATCTGAACATTTTATTGTCTCGGCTGCATTTGTAGGTTTTAGTTTCACAGCATGTACATTGCTAAAATCATATCATACAGATAGGTATCTAAAGTTACCATAGATGGTCAAGTGTCAGATTCGTTAGTCTTATCATCTGATGTACCACAAGGCAACATATTAGGACCATTATTGTATACCCTATATACTGCTTGTTTTCATGAGTCTGTAAAATGCTGTGATTATCATATGTATGCAGATGACATGCAATTCTACAAAACCTACCTGATGCAATAAACTCGAATAACTTAATAAACCAGACTGGACTCGTTACTAAAAACATCAAATGACGATCTACTAAAAATTAATACACTGAAGTCATCGGTTATACTATTTGTTGGCAATAAGGATATAAATTCAATTAAAGAGAATTTAGCGTTTAAAATATTTACAGACAAAATTCTGTTCAAAGATCTGTAAAATATTTTGGTCTTATCATAGATCATAAATTACGGTTTAAAGAATTCATTACACAAGTAAGTATCAAGAACATATTACACATCATTTAATAATGATATATCCTTATATGCATTATATTAATCATGATAAGAAAAAATTGCTATGTGATTTCCTGATATTATCCAAATATAATTATTGCGATAGAATATATGGTTCTTGCTTAAATAGGGTTGATGTAAGACGTATACAGAAAACGCAAAATTCCTTTTTGCGACTTATCTACGGTTTAAAAAAAGACAAAGAATTACACATAAATTAAAAGATATTGGCTGGCTCAATATGCATGATAAACGTAAGTTATACATGACAATATATTAGAATATAAAAGGTCTGTATATTTAAACAATAAAGTAAAGTTCAGAATGGATATTCATAACCTTAATATTCGTATAAAAATGATATTAGACATTCCTCGTCACAGGAAGAAGATTTTAAAATATCTCTTTCGTACTGCATTATCACTTACGTAAATAAATTTAATATTACTAACAGCCAACAATCATGTACGTCTCTCAAAGTCATGATTAAAAACAATTTATTTCTACAAAACCGATTAGATAATTAAGAAAAAAAAAAAGAAAAAGAAAACAGGTGTTTATAATTATTATATTTCCTCCCACTCCTTAATCCTCTTCCTCCTCTTCTTTCCATTCTTCCTTCTCTTGTTTTTCTTGTTTCTCTTCATTTAATTATCCTTGTTAGGTTATTTTTATTTATATGTAAGAACGGGGATAAAGTAGAAGTAACAATGTCTACCTAGCTGGGGCTGAACTGTACAGTCACTCCCCACATCCCATAGGGTTAGTGACTGTAGATACCAGAATCATATGTCCTAAGCAGACGGAGAGAACCCAGAATGACCGTCTTCTGCATTTGGCCTGCCAGCCACTCGGCTGATTTTTGGCAGGCCGTTATGATCCTCAGTTCCGAGAGCAGCGTAGGCTTTATCCCCTCCCAGTACACCGATTATTAGGGCGACCATGTTAACTAAATAGCCTGAGTATAGCACTTGGAGCTCGTACCGGAGATCGAGATATTTGGTCCGTTTTTCCTCCTACTTCAAGGTGATGTTTTTCTCCGCAGGTGCCGAGAACTCGATTACATACATCACCTTGAGTTGATGGTCGAGGAGGAGTATGTCAGGCTTGTTGGCTTGGATTAGCCTGACCGTCGGGAACGAGTAGTTCCAGTAAATCCGACATTTCTCGTTCTCGACAACGGACTCAATATCTCCGGGGACGTAAGGCACCACTGGTGTCTAGTCTACCCCGTACGAGTGCCTTAGATGGTAGTATAGTACTCGTAACGCCGCGTTATGTCAGTGGATGTAGGCCGAAATCGCGTATACGACGCATGCAGGTAGTATGTGCATAAGTGATTCCGGCGCCTGATGGCAGGTCCTGCAGTTGATGTCAGGAACCTCTACACGTTACACGCGGCTATGGTAGACCAAGGTGTTGATAACACCATCTCGGCAGGCCATAATGAATCCCTTGGTCTCCGATTTAAGCCCGGCTAACCTTAGAAAAGCGAATGTCAGCCTAGTTTATACCCAATGTTTCTATGCTCTTATAGAAGACACCATGCTGGGGTTTTCGACGTGCTGCCGAAACAGATTTTCCTATTTGGCAGCTCTAATTCGGGCTTTCAGGCTATTTGGCTGAAGTTCAGTGACTGACTCTACATTAGCACCTCGCCGGCCACCTCGCCTGATGTCGAATGCGAGACTGAGTTCATCTGCTGCTCTTTTTGCTGCCTTGAACAATCCTGCTTCCACTCCTACAGTTTCGTGATGTTTTACAAATCGCAAGATTGAATCTGAGCTCCTGAGGATGTTACATGACATACTCAGTACTACTCTGCTATGCGTACACTCCAGGCGCAGGAGTCCTCACCCCCACCCCTCACCCCCCCGTTGACGTGGAACGGACGATCTAGGATGAATACTTCTGTGAATATTCTTCATTTTGCGGGTTTCTCTGTCTAATTGGCGCACCTCATGCACGGTCCACTTTACTACTCCGAAGAAGTAGAGCAGAACCGGAACGGCAAGCATATTAGTTGCAGACACCATGTTCTTCCCCGAAAGTTCGTAAGACCAAATCTTTCCAAGGCGGTGTCTGTACTTGCCGCGGCGAGAATCCTTTATTGCACACCCAAATATGTATAGGTCTCTCCGGCATCCAGATGTCTTAGGATGCTGCGAGCTGCGCATCTACAGAGAATTCTGCGCATCGTCCTCTCTTGAGATGGACGAGTGCAAATTTGTCCAACCCGAACTCCATACCAATTACCCGCGTTTATTCTTCGACCACCCTATGAGCGTTTTGTAGGCTGCGCTCTCCGGAGGCATAAAGTTTAAGGTCATCCATATAAAATAGGTGGATGACCTTATGCCTCCGGCCGCTGGGTGGTCCATATTAATATCCACGACTTTGACAGAATCCAACAGACAACGTTAACAGTGAGATGCAGAAGAGGAGAGGACTCAGGGAGTTACCCTGGAAAACTCCTCTCCTAAATGCGACCTGCTCTGACGTGACTCGCTATGCACCTAGTGTTATGGTGAATTGAGTCTTCCAGAGTGGCAGCAGTGGATTTGTGCATCACACTAGTGGTGCTGGTACCGCAAAACATTCGAGCAAGTGCAACAATAGCTCGTGCGATGTTGTATCAAATGCCTTGCGATAATCAATCCAGGCCAACGATAGATTCCGCTTGAATTGCACAGAATCCTGTGTAATACAGCGGTCTATCAGCAGGCTGTCCTTGCAGCCTGCCATGCCCTTCTTGACACCACGCTGTGTATCTGCTGGAAGATCTGATCAACACACCTCAGCATACAAGATACGTGTAGAGTTCTTCTAACAGGAGTTGAGGCAATTGATCGGCCTATAATTCTTCTGGTCGGAAAGTCGGCGGATTATCTACAACACGCTGTGGCTCTTGAATGAGGCGGGAAGGATTCGTAAGGAACAAATCATTTTGTTCCATACTCCTTATCCGCCTCTTCAACGTTTTGTTTACAGCCCATAACATTCGGATCCTGTCTAGACAGTGCTGCTTGATGATAAGCATCACTGTCAGATTTAGAGTATGGTGTTGACGTCTTTATCCGGCTGCTATGCCCCGGATTCTGGGAATAAAGACTCTACCACTCGTCATGTATTCCACCACACTCTGGATCCGAGATGCGTGTTGTGTGGCCGACTATATCTTGCCCTCGATTTTTGTATTATTGCAATTGTTATTATTGTTATTACTCTTATTATTATTATTATTATTATTAAATTGTAAATTTAAACAAAAAAAAAGTATAGCATTAGTTTAAGATGAACAAATTTTTATTTATATAAAAATTGAGTAAATATTTGTTCAATTTCTTACATTTTCATAACAGAAATGCTACTTTAATTAAATATATAAAAAAATCAAAGTAAGCGTAGAATATTCAATAAATGCAAATACAAATAATCAGAAATGCATCGATGAATATGTAATCAATTTATTTGCCACACCCTGTATACCAAATAGTACATTATTATACAATACTGTTTGAATTGTAACCAGTTTGGACGGTATTTTAAATACATAATCACTTTGTTATTATAAAAATACTAATATATGCTACAATTCAGTTCCAGTTATTAGTAAGTTTTGTGAAAAAAGCTGATTATCTGTTTTGTGTCTGGTTAGTGTTTGAAATTTTATAAATTATGCGTAGAAAAAGGTCATATAGCAGTGATATTACTTTTCATTCTTATGGATCTGTAAGTACCAGTGAATGTGCGTACAGCTTGTTTTGTAGAATATATTTAATGCTATACAGAGTCCTCGAAGTGAATACATTTTTCATTTTTTTTATTAACATACTGAGGAAACTCATAGAGAGATAGAACTGTTTATTTTCTATAGATATAGGATCCTCCAAGGCCCAGACACTCTTCGATAGCTTAGTTGGTAAAGGAAATATGGAGAACTAAATTAATATGAAAATTTTGGGTGTCAAATTTTACATAATTTAATACTACATGAATAGTTGATTATTAACAGCATAATATAAAAGATATTATACAGTGTGGTGATAATGCATGTAACAGATTCAATGAAACTTTCCAGGGAAGGGTTTCACAAAAATCCTCAGATAGATCAATTTTGGTTTTTAAAAAGGAATATCTTCTGATAAATGACATTCTTTGATTATGTTTGTTTTCGATTTTTCGACGGATTTGATTATCCGAAGTAACATTTCACCGACTACCGACTACTTTTTCACTAATTTTAACGTCAGAATTATTACAGATAATAGTCAAGTAGCGTCCTAAATGTATACTTATGATACAATGTCGGAGCAACGTAGCTTGAACCTCACAAACCTACTATTTACGTTTAACATATTTATCAACGTTGATTTGATGTCAGATATCTACTTAATGAGTTGGATGTGTTTTCAGATCATTATCCAATTTTAATTAGACATCGGTAACTGACTAAGTAGGTTTAGGTAATTTTTGGGTAACCCTCCAACTAACGAATATATTAAATAGTAAACATTAAAAAATAGTACCAATATTTCTATATAATTGTTGCTAATAAATTGGGCATTAGTGGCTGTCATTCAATTACATTAGTTACGAAAACACAGTATTTTTAGTGTTATTGGTTTACTTATTTAGCTGAAATAAAAAATGCAAGTATATACAATTATATCACTGATAGTTTTGAATACTAGAGACAAATGTTTAGTTCATTATTCGTTAATATTTTTTTTGATTAAATAGTTTATTTGTCAGTAATATCTAATTTTGATCACGTTTTGTATATTTATCCCAAATATACATTTTCAGAAACCTGTTTTTATTAACCGCTAATGGATTTGATTCTTGTCCCATATTTAGCTAAATTTTTTATTAAGGAGCCATAAATATATATTTACCAGCAATAAACTTTTTTTTCTGTACGACCAAAGTCGGCCCTCTACGTCGTATCGACCTATATTTTATTGACCAGATTAGTACAAATATGGGTCAGCACGACATCTTGCGTACGTCGCACACAGACTTTTAGTTGTGAACAGCAACGTTGGGTCGTCGCGTCAGGCAAATGTTGCTTGGCTAGAGATATAAATTCTAGATACGGCGATGGACATCGTTGTCCAAACTTATTTTTCCAATTTTTAAAATGGTTGAAACTTTGAAGTCAAATATCTCGAAAACTTTCCTCATCAACATGTCAATTTCTTTATACCAGCGTATGTAGAAAAGGGTCCTCTATTCGAATCCTTAAAAAAAATATAGATTGCTATTTAAAAAAAATGCTGATGACGTCATGGCTCGAAAACAAATCATAATCAAAGAAAGCAATTATCAGAAATAACGAATTTTTGAAGAACAAAATTAACCTGTCCCAGGATATTTAGCGAAAACTTTTCTGGAAAGTTTTATTGAACTTGTTCTATATATTATCACCACACTGTATAGAAAGAAATGCATTCAGATGTAACAATTCTTTATTAACAAAAATTTTTTAAATTTCTTTTTGAAAACGTATGATCTTTTGTAAAGCTGGAGAATTAAACAATTTTCAGACATTTTATATACAGTGTGTTTCACTTTTCGGATTGTAGTGTTCTGAAAGTGGTATTATCTAATTGGTTTCATAAAATACAATGCAAAAACTTGGCCTACTACGAATAACCCCTAAAATTTAGAAAACTTTATTCGTACAAATATGACATCACATGTTCATAATCAATTGCGACGATAACAATAAAACAAAAAGTTATTTGTCATACATTACTGTAACGCGCCTAATAAGTAATAAAGCTTATTTTCGATTTTTAGATATTTTTAATAAAAAAACATGTTTCCCTTTTTTAACCAAATCTCATATTTAGCATTTGGGGGAGATTCTAAACAATGTAATACAATTTATTCATGCAATATGCTTTTCCGAACTTTGAGGGTTATTTTGAATTGTAATAGGCCAATCTGTTGCATTTGAATATATCAAAACCTATGACGATATGATTCATCTTTCAAAACGCTACAATTCGCACATAATTTTTTTGGTACGATTAAAAATAACAAAGTTGTTCATGTGATTCCGTCTTAAGAAAAACACAGTTTATGTAAATGCTGTTTGGCATAAAAAGGAATAAGTTAGTCCAAATTTGTACTTTGGTTATAAGGAGTTATATTTAGTGTGCTATTTTTAGAAACAAAAAAATCATGAATATAAATACCAGCGACTGTTCGAAGTCCTAAATAAAAATAAGCACCTACAGGATCCACTATAACTTAGACCTGCTAATGTTCATAATATATCTTGGTTTGCAAAAGTAATACACGTTAGTTCTGCAGCAAGTTTTCGAGCTTACAGTGACATTTGTGAAAAGAGATTAAAATTAAAATGCTGCGAAATTTGGTAAAATTGTTGCCGTTTTTTAGGGCCGTATATAGGCATGAGATGGTAAAGCAAACCGCCAAAAGGCGAGAATGATTGGAGGCGTCAAATAACCTACAAAATTTGATTTCATTAAGAACATCAAAAAGTAATCATGCCTCAGTCATGATCTACATGATGACACTGCTTATCATGCTAATTGATAAGACTGAAATCTTCGACTGCTAAAAAAACTTCTTTTCGTTTCATTGTTCCATTGCAGTGATATACAGGGTGTCCCAACCAAAAGTAGGCACCCTGAATAACTTTGGAGATAAAAATTTTTTGAAAAAATTGGTGCAACACGTCGACCTTGTTTCCAAGGGGGACATATTTTAATGTAATACTTGTATACCTATCATCATCCCTCTACCCTACACGGCCACACCCTCAAAAAAATTTAAATACACAGTTATGTAGAGAATTGAAAGACCTTTCAAAAGATGTATCACTCGACCCCCTTTGCCATTTGAATTTTTTGAGGGGGTGGCCGTGTAGGGTCGAGGGATGATGATAGGTATACAAGTATTACATTAAAATATGTCCTCCTTGGAAATAAGGTCGACGTGTTTCACCAATTTTTCAAAAAACTTTTTATCTCCAAAGTTATTCAGGGTGCCTATTTTTGGTTGGGACACCCTGTAATCATAATTACCACTAGCATTTCAATGAGACAAAAATTAATCTTTTTTTATATTGTGATTTTTTATTATTGACTTAAGTGAAAACAATAATTGTCCAGTCACAGCCATATATTTTCCTTTATCTTAAGAAATTGTTAGCTGAAAGGAACGCAATTATCCCTTATTTTCCCTCTTCCTATGTGTTATGTGTCAATTAAATAGATAGTGCTAACAAACACCGTATTTGAACAACATAGTAATCTCGTTTATTTGTAAATTTGATACCATGCTCATTTGTATATGTCAACAGTAAATATTGTATGTAGCACGTAAAGGTATATTGCGAAACTGAAGTACTTGCTAATAATTACCAAATTCAAACCATTTATCTTTAATTCTAACGCCCGGTTTTTCAATCGTGGTTTAACTAAACTCGCACTTTTATAGTTCGATTTTCTTAAATTTGACATTTATTTTTAAGTGATTATAGTAACAAATATTTTATATATGAGTTATCTTTTAGTTGAAATAGTTTCGATTATTATCTTATAATTTTTTATGAAAATATAATACTTGTTAATTTCCAACTAGTAATTAACTCACGATTGAAAAACTGGAAGTAAGGAAACTATATAACGGTGATGGTACAGTTAAAATTGGGTTAATATTTCATGGTCAATTTTTGCTCAAAGATGACCGCACCTGGTTTTCGTTTTTTTATGATTGCGAGCAACTTAACAAAGAAAATTCTCTACAAGACGTTTTACTATTTTTCAAAATTTCGAGTCGAGTAAGTCGTTCTAAAGTTGCACCAGCTAGTGAGTGATTCATTTTCTCTTTGTATGAAGCTTCATGTAGCGATAAAAAACTTAATTTTCATTTTTAATCTGTCAGTCATTCAAATTTTGCTGTGAGAAGAAACATATAACCAAAAGTTAACGTGCTCACGACATCACATCTTATACATAAGACGTACACTATGGTAACATATCAACATAATCTATTTACTTCATACAGTGACGTCGTTAAGACTACTATCATGAAGATTAAAATAATTGTAGACTGAAAATTTTATAATAAAAAAAAAAAAATAAGCGAAAAAATCGTAAAATATGTACATGGACTAAGGACGTCACTCTTTTGGCTTACCATACTCCGTGGCAAGTTCCCCCAAATGCGGATAACCAGATGAAAGAAACTTTAAGCTCATTCACATACGTTCTTTGTTGCCTTATTCGAATACAAATTTCATACGTGTAATTCACAGATGGCGTTGCTTATTCGTTGCACACTTGCAATGGTTATGTTTTATATACAGAATTTACGTAGACAAACAACATATTTCACCATAAGATAAGAACTATATGTTACTGTGACCTCACAACATACATTTACTTTTACGCCTTTATAGAGGATACCTATATAATGGTGTCTAGATCTCTTGTGTATTAAATTTGACACCATGGCCCATATGTCAAAATTCAGTGACACAAATTGACAACATAATTCTATAAAGTTGTGACGTCGGATATATGTGATTTAACGTCATATTATACAGGGTGGGGCAATAGTGCATCGGACCTCGATATTTCGAGTTCTACGATAGTTAGAAATTTTTTAAAAATTGCAAGTAAATTAGATAAAAAAGTCTATAACTGGAAATTATTTTCAAACATACAGGGTGAGCCAAGACGAAATTACAGGACCAAGTGCCTTTTTTTAAATGGAATGCTATGTATATCAGTACATTTTTTGAAGCCTCTTTCTAGGCTCTATTCATTCCTGTAGTATTATTGGCTATCTCCCAACCACTTTGATGTAATGAATTTTTTTTGTTGAAATAATGCCATCTGCAGATGGATGTTAACAAAATCACCATAGTCACAATTATGGGTTTTAAGAAAAACTTATGTGAATACTAGTTACTGGTATCGTTAATTAATATTTTTGAATCATTTTCATTTCCTAAAAATGTACAAGGTGGCCAAAAATTAGTATTCAATAAGGAACTTTTTAAATTGATTTTCTCAATTTTTTTCAAACGGAACACCCTGTATATTATTCAACGATGTGATGCAAAGACGAAAAATCAACATTTTTTGTAAGTAATTCCCTATGGCTAATTGCAACCATTTTCGTTTTATTGAGCAATAATTATAACATTCAAAAATAAACTTAAAAAAAGAGGTTTCTTCAAATAACTCAGTAAAAAAATTATAATAAATGTTCCACATGTTGGCCATTTTGATTGACACACATCTCTATGTGCTTTTGAAATGAGGTTCCCACTGTTCCTAAAACTGCCGGTGTGATAGATCTAAAGGCAGTTATTATTCTTTTCTTCATATTTTGTACTGTTGTTGGTGTGTCTCTATAAACAATTTCCTTCACGTATCCCCATAAAAAGAAATCCATTTTTGTAAGGTCTGGGGATCTAGCAGGCCATTTAGTGGGTCCATTTCTTCCAATCCATTGATGAGGGTAGGTATTATTTAAGTGGTCTCTAACTGCATTTAAATAATGTGGTGGAGCACCATCTTGCTGAAACCATATCCTATGTCGAATTCTTCTAGGGAGATTTACCAAAAATTGTGGCAGATAGTTTTCCAAAAAATGAAGATAAATAGCTCCAGTCAATGTACCATGAAAGAAATGTGGCCCTATTACATGGTCTCCAATAAACTTACAAAAATTTTCGTTTTTAATTTCTACATCACATCGTCGAAAAATATACAGGGTGTTTCATTTGAAAAAATTGAGAAAATTCAATTTAAAAAAGTTCTTAATTGAAAAATAAACACTTATTTATTTATAAAACGAAAATGGTTGCAATTAGCCATAGGGAAGTACTTACAAAAAATTTTCGTTTTTCATTTTTACGTCACATCGTTGAAAAATATACAGGGTGTTCCATTTGAAAAAAATTGATAAAATTCAATTTAAAAAAGTTCTTAATTGAATACTAATTTTTAGCCACCCTGTACATTTTTAGGAAATGAAAATGATTCAAAAACATTAATTAGATGTCTCGTAACTGGTATTCACATAAGTTTTTCTTAAAACCCATAATTGTGACTGTGGTGATTTTTTTAATATCCATCTGCAGATGGCATTATTTCAACAAAAAAATTCATTACATCAAAGTGGTTGGGAGATAGCCAATAATAATATAGGAATAAATAGAGCCTAGAAAGAGGCTTCAAAAAATGTACTGATATATATAGCATTCCATTTAAAAAAAAGGCACTTGGTCCTGTAATTTCGTCTTCTCTCGCCCTGTATGTCCGAATATAATTTCCAGTTATAGTCTTTTTTATCTAGTTTACTTGCAATTTTTTAAAAATTTGTAGCTATCGTAGAACTCGAGATATCGAGGTCCGACGCACTATTGCCACACCCTGTATAAGTGCAGACATATAAGATCCAAATCTTTTATAAAATAGTAGCCTGGGGATGATCATCCACCGGACGTCATTTTTACGTTATTCTAGTGGCATCTTGAAGCTGTGACTTTTTTAACGGCATATTAGATTATATTAGATGCTTTTTATGACATCCAATCTGGTCACATGTTTAAAATATGATCAAAAAAATTACGTCAATATGACGTGACGTTATGACCTGAATTTGTACATTGTCAAAGAGTCTAATATACTGCTCCAATTATATCTATATTTTTTTTAATGTTCTGGTTTGGTATTGCAATTATAAATATGTTTTTCCCTTATAAACTGCCACTTTCATTAAAAAAATATAAAGCACAAACAGCTTTTATACTAGAGTATATTACCTAGCACAAATTTCAGACAATCTTTAAGGGAAAAGAGGAAAACTGGTAATTAGTGGCCCCCTTTGAAAAATTGCCGAATCCGTACTAAGGATTTGTATCACAATACTAAGATTACTGATTTTATTTCACATAGGGATTAAATTTTTTACGTTGATTTCAGGGACACTTTGTATATCGTTGCTTGTAAATTGTTAAAACATTCTTGAAATTGCCAGAGTTTGCTTATGTATAAATAAGTTGTTTGTTTATAATGTTTGAATTATCAATGCATTATTGTTGTCATAATTTTTTATGTTATGTACATTAGTGTCTGGCGCATTGCTAAAGTGTTTTATTTATCTGCAATGCGATCTAGAATTAATAACTTACAATGGGCACAATATGATAAATTTGCGAAGAAAAATTAGTTAATTTTAGTTGTAAATTGCTTCTTCTCTTTTATCATTTAATATAATACTAAACCGAAAAATTGTTCGCAAGTTTATCAGAGTTTATCAGATATTTTAACCGTTAATGCTTCTATAAATAATAATTATAAAAATATATATTTAATAACTTTTACACGTTAACGAGTTTCAAAACATTTTGGTTATATTATAATTTACTATATTTAGAAAATTAATACTTTTAATAGGGGAACACTTCTGTGTCAAGTTCAAGTGGCAATATTTTCTTATTGATAAGTTTTTATACCGATATTCAAATACATTTTGCTTTAGATAAGACAATCAGACTAAAGAAATCACCGGTTAAATTGCTTTGTAATAGTATCGATTTTTAAAACTCTAATTTATCTGAAAATACTAGTAACGTAGATAGATACACATGTAATGTAGATAGATTAGTAGATATCACCAGTTCTCAAATTAGGCAGATACGGGAAGTTTTTTAAAATACACCTTTACAGTTTTTTGAAAATATCTGGAAAACGGACAGAGCTAGGTCACATTTAAAAACGACATCGAAACGGGTTAAAATTCTTCAAAAAAGGTCCCCATTTAACCGTGTCTCAGTCTCTAATAATAATCGAGATAGCAATACATGCATCCCTAATTTGGAACACAGTGTATACCGGATCTACCATAAAAAATTGTAATTTTTTAATTACTAATAACTTTTTTACCTATTCTCCGATTTTAATTATTTTGGACCCAAAAAACAGATAAAACAAGTTTTTTTGACCAACTAGATAAACTTAACTTTTTTGTCACTTCCAAAATGGCGGATGCTACTGAAATATATCTATCTGTTATTTATATCATTTATTTTCTTGATTTCAGTATATTTTCTTAAAGAATGGTTTTTCTTTGTGGACATTTTAAGACCTTGCTTATGAAAATGAGTCAAAAACTTTTCAATATATTCACAAATTTACATCGACTTCCCTAATTTTTCCGAAAGAATATGATTTTAGAGCGAATTTTTAAAAATCTGCTTCGTATTTATGCAATTCTAGAAAAAAATAATAAAATTTTTAGATTTGACAGAAAAATAAACTGAAACCAAGAAAAGATACCTACATATATAGGTAAATTTAGGAGTATGCACTGAGGGAGTGCTTTGTTTAATTATTAATTAATTTAATTGTTCAGAATCAGAGAGATCTTTCCACAGCAAAACCTGCTTTTTCGTTAAATTTATTGAGGCATTTTTTAAGATTTAGTAAGCCATCAGCAAATATCGTGCACTTAATAATGTTGAGATAGGCAAATTATTAATATGTTAATGAAAAAATAGGGCATATTGCGGAGCCTTGAGGAGCATCATGTTAATAACTTTTATATATTTCATTCTTTCAAGTAACTTTCTTGAAAGAACTCAACCTGAAGTAAATGTAAAAATTCTAAAATCATCCCGAGGATACACAATAAACTTCAAGTCTTTGCCCACAGAAAAAAATTTGAAAAGTTATTCCTTAAACGGTAATAATTTGGATTCGCTGAAAATTTTCATTTTATTCTTCTTCTTTTTTTATTTATTTCCCTTTAACATTCATTTCTAATCGTGATTAAAAATGGGCATATTGATTTAATTGTCAATGAAACAAGGGTAAAAGACTGCCCAAGTGTTGCGAGTTTTTCCTGATGATGAATTAAAAACATTCAAAATGTCACTTCCTTTCAAGTATCTTACTCTCTTATTTTTTTAATGCAATCTCCATAATTTTTCCAAACATTAGTAAAGATCTGCATTTCGAACCCACCCAGATTGACGAAATATATTATAAGTACTTACACTTTTTAGATAAATTATTAATATGAGTAGATATATCAATGTTTCCAATTTCTAATTAATTTGATAGGCAAGAAAACTATTAATAGTTTGGTTTAGAAACGAGTATTTGATAGTCTTTTGTTTTCGAGATATCCAAGGTAAATTGTCTTTTTCTTAAAGCAGTCATATTAGATTTTTTTGTTCTTCAGATTACGCTTAATTTAAAAAGAGCTTTCAGATGATGTATCATATACCGAGAAAACATTGATGACACTTGTGCCAAACTTGAGGGTACTATGCTAATCTGTATCCAAAATTAAATAAAACATCTCGTCTTTCTTTTTAACTTCAGAGGTCACAGATCAGTTGAGAACCAGTTTTAGATATTTCGGTATTCTTGAAATTCATCTTTCAGATACTTTACCCCTATCGGATGGGGAGTGAATTTTCGGACACCCTGATAAATATATGTTTGTATTAACTATACTTACAAGTATTCAAATTTTACGAAATGGTGGTTGCATATATAACGAAAATGATATTCATTTTGTGTCTAACAAGCAAATTTTCAACCAGTTATTGGCATTATGTAAAGCTCTTTCTCATTGTTATCATCATCGTAGGAAAAACAGTGCATGAAACACGATTTAAAAGTGAATTTACTTTGCTCGTGGGGTTGCTTAATTCAGCTTTGCCTCATTCGCAAACTTCCCCACTCATAAAACAAAATAACACTTTTAACACTTCTTGTGTCATAAGTCATAAGTAGCTATTATCTACGACCGCTGTCTAAAGCATGTTCTTTAACGTTAGTTAGAAAAAATATTGTATAATACATTTGTTAAAGTGATTTTCTTTTACTTCCGTACCCGCAAAATAAAATGTCACTTTTAACACTTAAATCATAAATAACCATTACTCATGCAGATCGAAAAATAATAAAGCTGTATAATATTATGATATTTTACTTTTACTAGATAAGTAAACATATTTATTTAATATCTAGATATATATTATAAATATTTTTGTTGTGAAATTTATAATTTATCATTAAGAAATTGATACGTCTACAGAGAAAACTTTCTTTTGGGATATATATGAATGATAAATATTACTAAGAAATAAGTAAACAAGAATATGTTTAGAAACTTCCGCACTATACAAAGTGTAACAAATATATGTCATAAACTTCAATCAATCAATCAATATAATATATTGATTGATTATGACATATTATGTCATAAATTTAATGGTAGAGTCTGCTCAGTGAATAATGCTATATATGAAATGATACAATTTATATCTATTAAGCATTATTAAAATTCGTCCTTAAAGAGATATAGGCTTTCAAAGTTCAAAATAAAAAAGAAGTTATTTGCTCTTTCTCTTGAATCTGCAGATTTTTTTAAATTTGATACAATAAAATATCTAATGTAGCCAGCACACATATCAGTATATATCATCCTGATCTAAAAAAATTGTTCTATTTAATTTTTCACTTACCTCAATTAAATTTTCATAGTGTACCTTGAAATGTTTCATCAAAAATTTGCGTGCGTGCGTGCATTCATACGTGCGTGGGTGCGTTCATACGTGATTGCGTGCGTGCGTGCGTTCGTGCGTGTGTGTATATCCGCGAATACTCAAAAAATATTAATGGAAGACTTCCCAAATTTGGCAGTGAAGATTGTCAATAACATTTTAGGTAACACATTAAATTTGGTGAATGTGGTACCACCAGAAGAGACAATGAATGAAAGAAGAAAAAAAAGATACAATTTCGGGAAAAAAATTTAAAAAAAATTTATTGCATTTCTGGACTAATCTCGACGACTTATAATGAAAAAACATAACTTTATGAAAAAAATCTGTCCGCATATCTGTAGTATCGCGATAGCAGCCACAGTTTTTGAAATAAAGCTTTTAAATTTGGTACACTTGTTCTAAAGGCCAAAGACAATGATAATTTCGGTGATGAGCAAAATTAGCCAACTGAGATGGGGTCCACGGGACCCAAACTTTTTTGTATTTGACTTTACAAAAAGAATATATTCTAGATGAAAGATTATAAATCATGTCTACTATATCTAGCAAATAAAACATATTTTCCAAGTACTCAAATAAAGCTGATGTAAACTGAAATATTTTACACATTTGGCGTCATAAAATGGGGTTAGAATAAATTTAACAGTTTGACATTTGAAATGACTAATTCAGTTACAAAAATGTCAATGACTATAAGATGAAATTATTAAAATATATGACATGAATTATTACTGACAGTGTCGAATGACGCTGATAATTAATTATTTAAAAATTTTAATGAAACATTTCAAGGTACGCTATTAAAATTTAATTGAGGTAAATGAAAAATTAAATTGAATGATTTTTTAGATTAGGATGATATATACTGGTGTAAGAAAGTTATGTGCTGGCCAAATTAGATATGATTCAGTTTCAGATAGGATTATGCGATCATAGTAAATAGAGTTGTATTTTAGATATCATATTTAAATCGAATTAAATATTAGACTGATTGACTAAGAAACCCAGATTCATTTTTAACAAAGCAACTATCCTTAACAAAATTATTATATTTCATTAATTAAATAATAATATACCTAATTTTAGCAATACTTCAAAGTGGTCTGATAAGTTACATATACGGAGCATTTCTAAAAGTCCAGTCTCTTAACCGCTGATTTTGGAGGTGAAATGAGGTTGATTTAACTCAATTCACCTATGTACAAAAACGCATCCCTAAAGAGGCACAAGTCACTAAATCCAGTTATGGAGGAAACTAATTTTGCGATATCTTCTTTAAATTTTGAGATACTTTGATAATATTTAGTGTGCGTTGATTTGCCAAATTGTTGAATATTTTACAAATTATCCACGTCGTTAGCTCTACTTTACCAGTTTAAATTGGGGTGGTATGACTTCTTAAAACATTTTAACCATTTTATCGCCCACAAAATTTCTGGATACGCAACACATTTTTAAATATTTTATTACTAAAAGGTTTTTTTTCTGTAGGCTTTCCATTTCGAGTAATCCCTCGCATCTACAGCATCTTAAATAAAATAATAATAGTTCTTTTTTTATAGATATCTAATAAACTGTTTGAGATAGATATGACTGATGGTCGAGAGGCAAGGACACTTGACTCTCAACCAAAAGTCCCGGTTCAAATCCCGGCCGTGCCACTGGGATTTTTCTGTGAGAGAAATTAATCGTAGTATACTCGGATATTGGATGTGTGTTCGTTGTCGCTAAATGTGTAGCCTCCTTTCGACAACGTCAGTTTAGAAATACAGGGGGTTGTATTATATGTGGTGTTTATTATTATTATTATTATTATTATTATATTTTTAACTATAACTTATCACATGTTCATCAGGTATATTGGGCCTAGATGTAGCGATAAAAAATTTTGAGGGATAGATGACCATAATTCATACTGTGTAAATAAATCTTCCGACCTCAAAAAAAACAACGAAACAAATTAAATATCAAATTATCTCAATATTTAAAGAAGATTACGCTAAACATGTTTTTTCCAGGGCTGACTTTGGTGAGCTGTAGCTTTTTAGGAATCAGCATTATTTCACCTACAGATCTGTGATTAGAAATTGACATTTAAGATACACCCTGCATAAAATAAATTCAATTAATATAAAATGTTGTATTTAGTTTTAATATTCGTTTCAGATAGAAGATTATGGGAAAAGTGGAGAAATTTCAAACAGTGAAAATGATGTCAGTGACGATGAAGAATTTCGGTATGTTTAAGTTTACATATTTAAGGTTAGGGTTATAATTTAATTGTCTAATGCTCAAACGTATTACACCAATACTAAATTCAACTGGCGTAATAAGAAAATTATATAGGTGGTAAATAAAATAAATAGAATTGGCCCCAATAGAGATCCTTGAGGCACGCCATATTAACATCGCTAAAATCTGAATTCAAATTATTAACACTGACATATTACTTCATATTTCTTAGATAAGATGTGAAACGAAATAGAGGCAAACCTCTTACTCCATAACACGATATATAAAATTTGAGAATTTTCATGTTAACAGTTAAGTAAGTGGCGATGTATTAAGGCTAAATGTTTAAGACTAATGTAAATCTTATCTTGTTGCTAATCAAGGCAACTTATTAGGGTAAAACTTATAGTGATTGGCAAGTTAAGAAAGTTTTTGTAAAATTTAAGTATATTTGGTAATTAATTTATAACTATTTATATTCAGTCATTAAACATTACTTACTATTTTTATGCAATTATTTCAAGTTATATTGTTATAATTAATTATATATATATACGAAAATATTAAAATACACAAGTATATTAACCCCATAGATATTTATAGTTATTGACATAGCTTATATCATGGCCAGAACCATGGCAATAACTTCTATGAGACATAGTAATGATTATATATGTATAATGAATATATTTCATAACAATATTTAAGAAATAATTATTTAGTATTCATCAGGCACCGTAATATCAAAGTACATTACAAAAATATGCAGAATAATAGTATATTATTCAACGAGAGTATAATGATGGCTATTATTCACGAGGGTGATGTTTACGACACGAGCCGCCGGCGAGGTTCGTAAATCGCTCGATTATATGCGAGTAGAATACTATACTTTGTCCACGACTATAATGTAAATTTTTAGCTCTATTTTACAAAACAATATTTTAGGCATTATAGCTTTATTTAACAAAATTTATTTAATATTAACATAACAATTTATTTTCTCGATTTTTCTGGCAATCAATTCAAAGACGTGATTTCAGCTGTTTTGGTAATGTCTGACGGTGTGCAAGACATAACATTTTCACTATCGGTATCCATAGTTTCACTTTTTTATTTTAAACAACTAACAAACTTAAATAAATGAGATAAATATGACGCACAAATTTTGACGTTTCAAATCAATAACAAAATTATGCTTTGACACATTGTCATGGCTTACTAACAAAATAATACAATTTGTTGATACGTAGGTAAATGGTTTCAAAAACAATGTTGGAGATTGCTGCGTGTTGCTAATAATAAAAAAACTTACAAATGTAGTTTTTGAGTGTTCATTAAAGTGCCTCCTTCAACATGTACCATTTGAGTGCTTCCTAGAAAACTTAGAGTGACAACAGTTGTCTTTTGGTTGCTACAATTTTGACATTTTAAATTTTTAGTAGTCACTAACGTGATTTCTTATAAACAGCTAACTTACCTCATTATTCACTAGCAAATAATGAAATCATTATTCACTGCAGGGAATAATGGATAGCATTATCCTAGAGAAAGTACATACATACTGAGTTCATTATTTAATAGTCGTGGACAAAACTTGTTTATGTCAGTCAAAACCATGCAGTTGTAGTGTTTATTCATTTTCTTCTTTTATAATAATTTATTCTTATTTAAATACAAAAAAAAACAAAATCAAGTTTGCCTTTCGGCAAACAAACATGTTAATCTTAGGTCATATTGCTACACTGCTATCCTTAGCAATGAAGCCACAACTCACAACTATTTGGGAAATTGAGATTTACAGGGTAGCACATTTAAAGCTCTCCACCCCCCGTTTTTTATTCTATAAATTTTCGAGAATAGCGCTGAAACAAATAAATAGATTTTGTTTTCGAGGGGTGGGGAGGATAACCGTGATAAATTCAATCCCCCTATTTCATCCGTTATGCAGGAGAAGCAAACTTCAACAATTTTAAATGGGAGTAGGCGGACAACTAGTTTTAAAGGTACACTTCCCGACAAAAAACACACCACCATAAAATGCTGGCTAAATTTGATTCTTTACAACTTTTTTTCATTTTAGTCCGATATTTATGATTTTTTTTTAAATTTTATAGATGAATTCATTGAGATTATACTGTACTGTTTTAGTAATGAACTTTTCTTTGTTTAGATGATGTTAGACAGGGGTAAATCAAAATGTTATTTTTTGTCATAAGTTCAAAACACCCTGTGGAAAATTTTAGACACTGAATTTCGTTTAAAAATTATTTGCTCTAAAATTGCATATTGTATTCCTAACATTTAGTTTTTTTTTATCATCTCCTGTATTGTAGGAGCTGCACATTGTTAAATAAAGCGATGGCTTTTTCCATTGAAACCTTAACAAAAGCTAATGAAATGATTTAAATTTTTTTTAATAGTGCGCATATTTACCTCTAGCAGGAATGACAGTGTTCAGTCTCCGTGGCATCGAATGAGAAAGATTTGTTATTTTTTATTGAGGAATTGTCTGATATTTCTCGCTCAGTGCTAACCTTAGCTCCTGCAAAGATATTGCACAGGACGAGGATGAACGGCTCTTTTTGGTTTATCCCAGAAATGCTCGGTTGGGTTTAGATCCGCGTTACATGCGGGCCATTCCCTTTTACATATATACTGTAAAATTATCATCGTTTTATTTAAGAATGTGCAGCTCCTACAGCAAAGGAAATAATGGAATGATTAAAAAAGTTTTTAGTGATATATGAAATGTTATATTCAATAATTTTCAAACAAAATTCAGTGCCTGAAATTTTCCATAGGGTGTTTTGATTTTATGAGAAATAACATTTTGATTTACCACGGTATAATATCATTTAAACAAAGAATGAGTCATTGTTAAACCAGTGCAGTATAATCTCCACAAATTTTTGCTACAAAATGTTAAAGAAATATAAAAATCGGATTGAAAATTAAAAAGTTATAAAGTGTCAAACTTAGTGTCAAAATTTTAGGGTGGTGGTATTTTTTGCCGAGGAGTATATTTTAATTCTTTTTACAAACCTATAAAGTTTTTTAAATTTGAGTGAATAATTTTTGAGAGTATTTGGGATTGTAATGATCTAAAAAATTTTAAGTTCATCAATTTAAGAATATTTTATTTCATTCAATGTTGGAAATGCCCACCACCATTAACCTTCATACAATAATATAACCGTTGTTGAGAAGCTTTGTGAACATTTTGTAGGATTTCAGGGGTTATCTTATGACATTTTTTTTACTATTCTTTGACGTAAATCTTCTAAAGAGTTAGGCTTAGTGGCAAACACTTTACGTTTTAAATTTCCGCATAGAATATAATCTAAAAGAGTAAGATCGGGTGATCTTACAGGTCACTCAACTGCACCTCTTCTACCAATCCAATGAACGCCGAAACATTACTGTAAGAATTCTCTTGTACGAACAGCAAAGTGTGTCGGAGCTCCATCTTTCTCAAAAAACAGGTTGTCTTCTGAATGGTTCTCATCGGTTTCAACAATTTCGGTTATCAATAAATCAATCGCAGATTCCATCATGTCAAGGCACATTATTCCGGTTAGATTACCTGACAGTAATAATGTTTCTAAATTATGGTTTCCTGACACTCCAGCCCAAGCATGTAATTTCTGGGAAATTTGTGTATGTGTTTCCATGCAAAGCCTGGGATTCGTATCATTCAAGTAAACGTTATTATATCGATTCACTGGCCCATTTAACATATTATATGAGGATTTGCTTGAGAAACAAATGTGAAAAAAGAAAATTTTGAATGTTCAATACGCAATTTCTCACGACGATCACCATCATATTTATTAAGTTCTTACACGAATTGTATCCGGTAGGGATATTTATTAATTTTCAAAATTCTCTGAACACTAGTTTTGCGTTAATATTATTATAAATAATTTTAATGAAGAGTAGAAAACATACCTATAAGTGGCATTCATAACAATTTCAGTCAATGATAGAGAGAGAGAGAGAGAGAGAGAAATTTATTGTGTGTGACAATACAATATCGTTTACACTCGTCAAGTAAAATACAAATACTAAAGACATTACAAATAAAATCCGTTTACGCTGTAAAATTAACATGAAATACATTACAACTTACTAATAGAATAAAATACACAGAAACTTTCTACAAATTATTAAAATGAGTGATAAATTCATTAATCTCATAAAACACATTTTCTTTCAGAAAAGTCTTAACTGTCATAGCAAAACTGACATCATTCAGATTATTCCAGTCATTAGGTAGTCTATTATACAGTTTTATCGATAGATATCTAAAAGAATTTATATTCTTTGTTAAGTGGAAATCAGGAGCTAAAATAGGATTATGTCTAGTATTATAGTAATTTTGAATTGGATAATGACAAACATTGTTTCTTGCAAAGAGGATACATTCAAAGATATACTGATTTGTACAAGTTTGAATTGCTAGTTTTTTAAATAATGGTCTGCAGCTTTCATTATACTTTGAGTTAGTAATGACTCTGATAGCTCTCTTTTGGAGTTTCAATATTTTAACAGCATGTGCAGAGCAACCCCATAGTAAAATTCGATAGGACATAACGCTGTGAAACAAGGCATGATATGCTAACAAAACTGTATCATGATTAATTAGATTTTTTATTCTTTTTAACAGATATATGATACTTGACAATTTTTTCGACATATTAATTATGTGACTTTCCCATGTTAGCTTGCTATCTAAAACAAGTCCTAAACATTTGACAGGGTCATTTTTATCAATAGGAATATGTGTATTTAAGTTGAATACTAGATTTTGAGTTTTTTGTACATTTAGGCTTAAATTTACATCACTAAAATGCCTCCTGGCTTGCTGTTGTGCATCATTCGACATCCTTATAAGATCTTTCATATTATCACTGGCCGCAAGTAAAGTGCTCTCGTCAGCATATTGATAAATCTTGCCAGATACATGATTTGATATATCATTAATATAGAAGATAAATAAAGTTGGGCCAAGTATTGACCCTTGAGGGACACCAAAAAAGGGGCTTTAGAGATGACGACACCTTGTTACATACACATTGATACTGCCAGAATACGCAACAAGCAGGACAAATTTTTAATATAAATCCAAATTCGACTGAGTGAACTTACACAGTGCCAAAGGGAAAAATCCCTAACTCACTTCATCAGTGAGAGAGAATATTCATTGTCTAATTTGCGTTTTCCACCTCTGCGAGACGTTTAAATAAAATCTTGCCATTTCCGTTTCATACGTAAAACCATACAAAATTTACATGGAGGTCCCGTAAGTTACAACTAAGTATCTCCTTACATACAAGAATGGATGCGCCGATGACCTAACGTAAAAAAAATACGTATTATTACATTCTATTTTTTTGTCCAGTTCTTATACAATAGGCCTGATGATTGCTATTTTTGAATAAACGTCAATGGAAGACTAATTTCAGGTTTGAAATGATGAGTTATAGTTCACTCTCAATATATTTTTTTATACAAAAAATCTTTAGTAAACAAATAGTGACTAACAAACCACAGAAATTGGATCGTTATTTATTTGAAACTTAATAGCGATAAATACAGAAAAAAATTAACTAGTTATTTTTTCGAACAAGATGTGTTGATTAACGTTGCACTTGAATTGCGAATTACTTAATATTATTTACTGATTAGATAAAAAATTCAATATTGACTTTATTCACAAAGAAGGTATACTCGGAGACTACAGTTCGTTAATTATAATTTTAATATAGATAGTGTCTGTGATAGTTTAGTTCTTAGCAAATTAATGAAACGTAATTAAAAATGGGTACAACTAGAACAGAATATGACAAAATCGAGTGCATTTCTGAGGCTAGAGAGAGCGAGATCTTAGAGTAAGTTTTATATTAAAATATTGTGATAAACGTAATAATATAACAGATAAGAGGCGGATTATATTTATGTATACCAGCTTATATTATTTATTTTATTTAACCCCGATACAAATTTGTTTAAGATACTAATTAAGTAGGTAGGTGCTCTTCTTTGCGTAGAGGCAAACGCCCTAAATAATCGCAATTTTCAAATTGTAAAAAGTTTATGGATCTGTGGGTATTTGAATTTTGAATATAAAAATTCAATTTACTTTAAAAACCGCTGCCAATTACTTGGGGATCAGAACTTCCTCACTGTAGTAAAACTCGACGTGTGGTGGAGTTTATAATAAAAGTAATTTTTGACGTTTCAAAAAAATCACATTTTGACGTTTCAAAAAAGTCACTTTGACGTTTAAAAAAAAGTCACATTTTTTAACGTTTCAAAAATTGGGACCGATTTTGCTTATCAACGAACTCAATCTCTTCTTGACCCCTAAAATTGGGTGTACCAAATTTGAAAGCTTTATCTCAAAAACTGTAGCTGCTATCGCGAACCAGCAGACAGGCACATGGACAGAAAATTTTTTCTTTCTGAAATTTTGTGTATTGTCATAATTCGTCGAATTCGTCCAGAAATGCAATAAAAATTTTAAAAATTTTTTTCACGAATACATAACTTCCTCACTTTGAGGGGTGAGGACGTAATTATTGGCAGATATTTTTTTGTATACAGAGCGAGTTGCAACTAGTGTGCCAAACTCTAAAAAAGTTGGTAGTTTATCAAAAAAATAAACCTACTTGACAGACCCTGTAATTTCTAATATATTGAAACAATCCTTACAAATAAAATGGCATCATTTCACAGTTAGATACATTGCATTTTAATATTTTCATTAATAAGAAGAGAATTTCAAAAGAGAAGTCAACATAACTAAAGAAATTTCAAAAAATAATAGTTATAAAGAAAGCTTAATGATAATAAAAGACAAACAAAAAAAATAAACATAAATAGATCAGCTAAGGTTGGAAAAAATATACTCACAGTAGGGAGTAGTGGAGTGAAGGAAGAATTGACTTACCCCCGGACTCTCTGGTGTACTATACAGACGGATCTCGGATGGCCACTAGATCGTTCTCGGAGGCGGGAATAAATCTGGAAGCCAAAGGAGTGCAGGAGAGCTTTGCCCTAGGTTCGTACATAACGGTCTTCCAGGTACAGGTTTACGCCATCCTAGCGGTGGCGGGTAGGCTGAAGTTAGAAACGGGGCGGAACAAATGGTATACATCTGCTCCCATAGCCAGGCTGTTCTAAAAGCGGTGTACTCCCCCTGGACGAGATCAGTTCTCGTTCAGGAGTGCGGGGACACCCTAGAAGAGCTTGTTAGGCATAAACAAGTGAGACTGGTGTAGATCCCGGGATATACCGGAGTTCCAGGCAACGAGAAGGCAATGAATTGGCTAGACTTGGAGCCGAGGAACCCTGTCCCGGGCCTGAGCCTATGTTAGGCAATAAAAGAAGGCAGGTCACAACGACCCTCAATTAGTGGGCCCATAAGACACTGAGGAAGCATTGGAGGACCAACATGGCCTGCAGGCAAAATCGAGATTTTGTGACGGAGCCGAACAAATCGAGATCCGCCTGGTTACTGGGTCGGAGTCGCATTACTCTGAACCTTTTAATCGGAATTCTGATAGGCCACTGCAGACTTAGGAGGCATCTATCATTGATAGGTATTGAGGAAGACCCTACATGTTCAGGATGCAGTAGTGGTGACGAAACATCTTACCACTTCCTGACACACTGTGAAACATTTGGGCACCTGAGACATAGTATCTTCGGTTCTGAAGACTTCTATGGGAGGAGATGAGCTCCCTCGCAATGAGTGACATCTTGACCTTACATTAGAGGGTCGAAAAGATTCGACGAGGGAGCATGAGAAGCACATGGCTGAGGAGACAGCTGGGGGTCGGTAAAAAAGGGCCCATCTGTGGACCTACTTGTCAGTTGTCAGCCTCCACCACCATTACCATTATCATTTATGCCGGTTCCTCACATGAATTCAATAGCTCTATAAATGTAGGTATTAATTAAGTAGGTACTGTTTTAACATACATTTACAAATAGTAGTAAATATTAACAGTAATACCTGAATACCAGGTACCAAATTCGTAATTCTCTTGTTTTATTTAATTGAAATCCATCAAAGTGGGGATTGCTTAGCATAAATTCCCAACACTGAGAAAAAGATTGTTATAAAAATAAAATTTGCAATGTTATACAAATAATATTGGACCTAATAATACGTACAACTTCAAGCATTGTCATGCATTATTAATATTAATCCCGCCACCTGGCGCTATCTATTGGGATGAGTTGTAATAGAGGTTTTCATGTTAGGTATAATAAAGAAAATAATGTTAAGGAAAATTAAAAAGGCTGTTTTAATTGTGAGAAATTTCTTTAACTTGGCATTTTTACTTTTTAGTATTAATTTCAACAAATTAAGATAAATAAAATAAATTAAGTTTAAAATTGCGTACTTACAGGTTATGATCTTTTGGCATTCTGAAAAATGACTTGTTCTTATCTTTTTGTTGCTTATAATTATTACAGCCGTATACGGTACAAACTGAACTAAGTTTATTCGACATTAAAATAAATTCAAACACAAAACTCAACATAAAACTATGTAAACAAATGTTACCATTTGAAAAAGAGTGCTACGTATGCCTTATTACTTTTATCTTAGGAACTTGTACATATTATTAGGTTATATAGTACTTGGTTATATGCACATATAGATTTTATTTTAACCACAGGATTATTTGCGTTAAATACAGTGGTATGTTAAAATAAATATAATGATAATGAACATACACATGACGCGTACACAACCAGGTCACCCGGTAAACTGTATCATTGTCTAAGACACACGACGTAAAAAACGAATCAAAATTCTCTGTTCTTATGACTATGGCCGTGTTTAGCATATCTAGTAATATCTTAGTACATATTATTTTTTCATTGCTTTTATTTTTTTAGGTGTTTATTAAGTACCTAAATATGTTTCCGCAGTTTTACCAGAACGTAAAAAATTTTTATTTAAAAATTAAATATGCAATTTACGAAAACGAGTAAAAAATATTTGGTGCACAATTTATTGCCTTTTTTTTGGTATTGTAGTAAATGAGTCTATTACGATTGGCAGAACAGTTAACAATATTTCTTTGAAGGTTTTACTGAGGATATTGTCCCCCCACGATTTCAACTGCAATTTTGCTTACCGGATATTTTCATTTATAGAGAGTTCCACAGTCTGAGACTAATCTTGATAAAATTAATCATGATAGTGTCACTCTTAATCTTAATAATGCGAGACAGTTGCACTCGACTAATATTGAGATCTAACCACACAAGAAAAGCTCCAACTAAAAATGCAACGTTTGCTTTTTTCGGAAGAATTTTTTTAATTAAAAATGCAACTTTATCTGGTTCATACATCATTTACGTACTTATTGAGATAATAATATACCATGTGTCACTAAGATATCGTTCACATCTTTTTTTATTTTTTTACTTGTTTACTTTTCAAATGATATTATGTATATTCAATAAACGAATGCGAAGACAAACGCAGAAATATGTCAATCTCAGAATATAATGCTCCATTCAAAATGTACAGGATATCTTGATTAAAATGTGAAAGTCGTTATCATTTCCAAAATGATAAATACTTTTCACTAACTATTATTTAAGCCTGTAATAGTTATTTTCATAACAATTGCAGGAAGTTGGCGATTCCGCAACTAATGCTGAGAAATGAGCGAAACGGGTTTCGGTACCAACATGAGTTTCAGAATCGCTCTTCCCGCACTTGTTATGAACAACTTTTTTCCTACAAATGTTAGGAATCGTTCTATAATCTGATTTTTGGTGCTGTATCTTCATCTTCTACGGTAAAAGTCGGTAAAGTCTCCAGTAGCGGTTCTTAAGACAAGAGATAGGGAGATCAATTAGAAAAGTTTACCGTATTACCTACCTTTTAAAGTGATTTGAATTCTAAGTCGATCCTCCGGTCTTTTTGAGATGCAAAGTGGTCAATTACTTTTTCATTAAAGTCTTTTATCTTCTTTATTAATGCCTTTTCTATGGTAAGCATAGCTAAAGAAGATAATCTTTCCTGACCCATGATATTTCTTAAATATGTCTTTATTCTTTTTAAGGCGGAAAAACAACGTTCACTTTCGACGGTAGTCATAGAGAGAGTACACAAGATTTTTTAACAGTTTGACACTTTTAGAAAAAGTATTGCACAAATTATTGTTAATAAAAAGCTGTAACAAAGCAACTGCACCTTCACTATGGGAAAAATCTTCTCGGCTATATAATACTTCTAATTCAGTTTTAAGTTTCAAATGATTTATGACTGGATACTCAGTTTTAACTAATTTAAACATATCTTGAGGAAAGCTTTTTTTATAATCTTTAAATCGATCTACGTGAAATAACTGAGACACTGCTAAATGATTATTGAAGCCAAACCTGTTTTTGATCTCAGATGTAATTATTTCACAAACTTCTAATGAAATTCTCCTTTTTGATTCTTCCGTTTTACATCTCTGGGTAGACTGCATGAATGTCTCCTCCAAATAGTTATTCAAAATTTTATTTCTGATGTCTTCAATTTTACTATTAAAAACGCCATTACCCTTATTTACTGTTATAACATCGATATTACATTTTTGTAATTGATTGAACAATGTATCACAATGAGGCTTAACTAAATGAAAAAAAATTAACCAGTAAAGAAAATGTTCATTTTGTAAGTAGTTTTTTAAACCAATAGCTTGGTTTGGAGTGTTATTTTCTGCTTCATTATCAATGATTTTTTTCTAAATAATCTAATAATTCTGTTCGTTAGGTATAAACAGTCTTTATGCACTTTGTATTAAAATTTCATCGTGTTGGAGTCGCTTTAGTTAATCTCACCTTAACAACATTATCTAACACGGCTGTTCTTTTTGGCGATTTTCCAAAGAATGAAGAAAAGCTATGTAAATTAGCAAAACAAATTTTTATGCTTTTATCCTGACTTGATGCTTTTTGTAAAATTAAATTTAGTTGATGAGCGTAACAATGAATAAAATTTGCTGAACGATAACTTTTTTTAATTTTCGCTTGTAAACCTCCAAAAGTACCACGCATTACTGATGCTCCATCGTAACTTTGTGCTAGCAATTTTTCAGGACTTTCATTAATTTTCAGACATTCTAACTCTTTTAAAATTACTTCTGTCAAATGCTGCGATGTCGTTCCTTGAGGCTGAATAAATTTCCAAAATCTCTCACATACAACACCGTCTAAAACGTATCTAAACACAGAAACTACTTGTACTTTATTGAAACTATCTGTGGTTTCATCCACTTGAACTGCAATGAAGTCAGATTGATTAACCCATAACCCAACTTATGTCCATCTTTCAATTTTATTTTTATTTTGTACAACAGTCATATATAATAGTAAACACCAAAAACACTGTTTTACTTAATTTCATGACAAGTAGAGATTTACTAATAAAATGTTCACAAATAGAAACATTAAAAACAACGCGACAGAATTTACCGACCAATGCGTACCTAGTCAGAATTAAGACTGCTCTACTCTGAACTTCGTGCGTTACCATTTCCGTAAAATGTGTCAGGGGCATTGTTCCCGCCAGCATTTTCTGTCTCTTTTTGCTTTCCGACGATTCACGCATAAGTCTAATTCATTTTAATTCATTGTAAATTCGGTCTGTAGCTAGCTTTGAGGACAAGTTGTGGATGGACCCAAGATTTTTAAATTCTATAAATGAATGATGTAATGAATATGAATCTAGAGGCTCTGTGCTCGGAGGGGATATGAAATCCTGCGATCTAGATATCTGAATAGTATTGTGCATAGAATGAACTAGAAACTTTAATATATTTTTTAAGAATATTAAAAATATATATGTTATATATTTTTAAAATTCAGAAAATGAATAGCTCTATTTTTTTATTTGTATGTGGGAGGTCATTGACCAAATGACCCTATAGAAGAACCGCCAGTGACAGTCTCTATGATGAGGACAGGTGCATTCTCGGTGTTAAAGGAGATTACTATTTCTTCCTATCCTATTTCATGGCCTGAACTTTTACCTGGTGTCCAGTTTCATAATTTAAGTAACTGTTGTACCAATGTTTATAATATTAAAAATTAAATGTGAGTACCTACCTATATTTTTGATTTCCACATTCCAGCAGTAGTGCGGGAATTGGCCACTTTCCGCGCTCAAATTACATGCAGGAATGTTACATTTCCAAATATTAGTAGGAACAAATACCGAAAATTGCAAACAATATTGTCTGAACGTTATTTGTGGTATTCTCTAAATTTTTCTTTTCCTTTCTTCGGACTTACTACCACATGAATAATTTTTCGTTATGTAAAATATACGGTTAGTTACCCAGTATGATACTGGAAAAATAAACCTCTGCGCTTGTGACTTTACGTCAAGAGATCACTACCAGGGGGTATTTTTCTGACAACTAATATAAGACACAAAAATAATAATATGTTTCCGTAACGTTTCGGAAAACGTTGCCTTTTTCAAAGTTATTTATCTTTTTTTAGAATATGTCAAGCGTGAAACTTAATACATATATTATTTGTTTATGTAATATCCATGGATACTTATATTGAACTGGGATACTTAAAAAATTATACAATCTTAATTTTGTTCAGTTCTTTCTTAACATCGGTAACCTCGTTGTACCAAAATTTACAGAGCAATGGGATAAACATTTTCTTCATTCAATAATATTATTATCGATTCCTTAATTTTTACTTTTTTGCTACCCGCTTCTTTCATTAAAATGTTTATCGAATCCCGGTTTATTCTATATCCATTTTACCAAGCATGTTTGCAAATTTCGAATTTTTAATTTCACCATTTCCAATATAATTGTTATGCTCACCTAACCTTACACTGAGAAATCTAGATGAATCCCCACATAATGTTTATTACACTCACACGGAATACTGTAAATATAGTTTTTTGATTTTGCTCACAATTTACCGGTTTCGTTTTAGTTAAAAATGGATCTCAAAATATTACTCGTTTGAAATACTGCCCTAACATGAAACTTATCTCCGACACGACGAAGTTTTTCAAATAAAACTTATACATAAGGAATTATTGTTGTATATTGGTATTCTAATTTTTGTTGTATCGGATTATTAATTCTATAATATATCAACATTTATTAGGCCTATCAACAAAAAATTCTGGATATTCATTATTTACTAATACCTCTTTAATAAATTTTCTCCCATTATCTAATATCTCATCATTAGATGAAATTATTTTTGTCTTGTCATACAAACATTTAACAGCACCCCTTTTAACATTAATTGCCTTGTTGGATTTAAAATTTAAATATCTATTAGTGTGAGTTATTTTTCCGTATACAATAGTTTCAACTGTGTTATCAATTTTTTTAACCAAAATATCTAAGAAGGGTAATTCATTATTAGTCTCTACTTCCGAAGTGAATTTAATGAATGGTTCTCTATCATTAATGTTTTCTAAAAAATTATGTAATAACTTAATATTATGAGGCCAAATTGCAAAAATATTGTCGACATATCTCCACCAAATAATCGGTTTATGTACATAATTTGGTATATAATTATTTTCAAAATCCTCCATGGATATATTACTTAATATTGCAGATAATGAAAATCTCCTATCTATACCGAAATTCTGCCGACAGAATTCATTATCTAGTTGAAAATAAGGTTCCTTAATACAAACAATCAATAATTCCATTATGTTGTTTACACTAAATTTAATTATTTCCGTTAAGTTGTTATCATTTAGCAATTTGTTTTTGATTATTTTAAAAGTTTTATTTACTGGGACATTAATAAAAACGCTAACTACATGGTGAGTTTTGCCCAAGAAAAAGTAAAATTGCAAACTGTAGATACAACATTCCAAAAACAAATTTTTGGTATGCATGTGGAACCAACTCTAACTCGTTACATAAAAGATTTATCCGCTATGGCTTAACTGAAATATAACAAAAAATGATAAGCTCGAGGTAGCATATTTTACTTATCCATATTGGCAAAAATGGGAAAGTATGTTTTTAATTATTTACTTCACATATGTTACTGGAAGAAAAATTATTATGCTACAACCTTATAAAGAGACTTCTCGAGGGACTTGACTACATTATGCTGTTAAATGGAATGTATAATTTTGATTTTCCAATTATCATTTTTTCATTCAGTGGTTTCCAGTCTGTCGGATACATTGCAACACTTGATGTTCCACAAGGTTCAAGTTGTAGACTTAGAACAATTTTACCATCGCAGGCCTGTGCACAATGGTTCCGATCTGGTTTAAAAGCGGAAAAAAAGTCCCATTTTCTCAAGGTTGTTGTATCTCAATAAAATTTTAGGGGCGCATGCGGAAATACCCAGACCATCCCTTCCTAGAATTTCAGGTCATTACGGCGATCTGCCTGCTTTGTACGCCTGGGTAAACCCAAGCATTTATGTAGTGCGCTTTAATGTAATACAAGTTTGTTTAGTAGCCCGCGTTTGTTCAGAGGTGGTAGTTAATATTTTGTGTGCTATTTTGGTGAAATATATATTGGACAGTTTAGTCAGGTAAGCAATTTATTTATTTCACAAGCATTAACTTCTGCATTGTTTCTCACTCAAATCAGTGTAAATTTTAAACTTCACGTAGACCTACAGAAAAATTCCCGCGAGTCCCCGCTCTCAAAAAAATATTTAAAAAATAGCTTGAAGTGTCAGTAAAAACATATCAAATATTTGAGGACCACCACTGCCCCAGTTTAAAAATATTTAATTTATTTTGAGTCTCTGTGAGAATGTATTATTTTTCTATACATACATTAAACGTGATATGGCATAAAATAATTAATATTTATTTAATAATAATGCTACTAATAATGGTAATGCTAATATTTTAATTTTTAGGAAATTTCGTCCTTTATTGAAAATGTTAACGAGAAGGCAACTTTTCGATATTTTACGACAGAAATCCAGAGAAAACCGCAATACTCAAACAAAGCATCCACTCAATTATTTAGTCCAATACTTTGAAATAGAGGGTAATATTGACGAACAACGACGTCTTCAGAAGGAGTGTAGTCGTTTTTGCAGTAAAGTTTTTGAAAAATTTGAAAATTGCGCGAATACTGTGGATCGATTTTTAAAAAAGGAATGACAGTTGGTTAAATGGAGCATTTGTTTTTGAAAAATCAGATTTGGTTCAGAGAAAGGAGCCCTCTGCAGCGCCACAACCAAGTACATCAACTGGTCGTCCAAAGAAATCATTTTTAGAAATAGGAGAAAGAGCGAAAAGAAAGAGAGTGGAAAATATAGCAGCAGTATATGAAGCTCAGGAACTTACATTTGCTGCCAAAAAAAGTCTTAAAGAAAAGGGTCAACAAGCAGCTTCTAAACTGATTTCAGAAGCTGTGTTCACAACTCCTACTCGTGCTGGAAAGATAAGATCTTCATGGCTTAAGACTAGAGAACGGAAAAATGTTATACCATACAATGAAGATGAAGCAGTTTCACTTATTGTCGAAGGAAAATTGTCAAAGCACCAGTATTTACTATTAAGAAAAGAGGGAAAAAAACATAACGCTGATATTTATCCCGCCTACCATAGAGTTTTGGAAGCTAAGAGAAGATGCTACCCCCGAAAGAAGCGTTCACTATTACGGAAACCTTGGCAGAAGTTCGGCTTCAAGATCTTTTAGATCACACTGCAAATCGTATACTTCAATTACAGGGACCAGTTATTTTAAGTTTGACTGAAGAACAATCGAAGGATTTGGTGTTATTAGATAAATGGGGTTGCGATGGTAGTACTGGACATTCACGGTATAAACAACGATATGAGGAGATGGGATTAAGTGATGGTGATTTATTTTTATCATCTTTGGTACCACTTCAACTTTATTCTCAGCAACCAGATCAAGTAAAACGAATTGTATGGCAAAATCCTAGGCCATCCTCTACAAGGTATTGTCGACCGATTCGCTTCCAGTTTCAAAAGGAAACCACACAACTTTCTTTGGCAGAAATGCAACACATTAAAGCTCAAATAGCAGAACTTCAGCCAACTAATTATACAGTTCAGAACCGACACATTATGAAAAGCAAAACCTGTTGAAATGAATAACATTGATGCAGTTTTACAAAAGCAGGCAGACGAACAATCTTTTCAATTTGGTTTATCAACTTTACATGCATGGATTCGATGTTTTGAATGTCTTTTACATGTATCATACAGATTGGAGATAAAAAAGTGGCAGATACGAGGAGAAAATAAATCCATTGTTGAAGTGCGAAAAAAAAATTACAAGAAGATTTCAGGAAAAAAATGGGGTTATTAGTAGACATTCCGAAACCTGGTGGAAGTGGAAGTACAAATGACGGAAATACAGCTAGACGTTTTTTTAAAGATCCAGCTCAATCGGCTTCCATAACTGGTATTCATGAAGAGATAATTAGAAGGTTCGGCGTTATACTATCTGCATTATCTTGTGGATATGAGATTAACTGTGAGGTTTTCGACAAATATGTAGTGCAAACGGCCAGACTGTTCGTGGAAAAGTATCCATGGTATTACATGCCTGCGTCAGTTCATAAAATTCTCCTTCACGGATCTGCAATAATAAGAACTGCACTATTACCCATTGGGCAACTGTCTGAGGAAGCTCAGGAATCTCGGAATAAAGATTTAAAAAAAGTTTAGAGAGTTTCATACCAGAAAGTTTTCGAGGGTGACTACAAATGAAGATTTATAGAATAGGTTACTACTTTCGTCGGATCCATTAATATCATCTTCAAGAAAATTGCCGAACAAGAAACTCTCATCTTTTAATTCAGAGGTTATAAGCCTGTTAAAGGAACCTGATCTTAAGCCGGAAACTGAACCGCTTTGTGCAGCGGTTATGGAAGAAGGTTCGGCAGATGAAAGCGATACAACCACAAATGTATCATCAACAGATGACGACAGTGAAAGTGACTGAAATTACTTAACTGACCTATTTTTGTTATTCTACGTTTGATTTGAGTGATAAGTTGACCTGTTTGAAATAAATGTTTGTAAAAAAGTGTAGTGTTTCCTTCAAAACTACCCCTAAGCTCCTAAATATTATCAGTTCATTTTCGTTATTTTTATTTCATAATCATTCCGTTTAATATATAGAATGATTATAATAATTTTAAATGGTTAAAACAAGGTCGTAGTCAAAAAACCCTACAGACATACGGAACCTAGTGCTCCCGATGTGCCACCCCTTTTAAAAACCATATTTGTAAGCCAAGATTTTTTTTCATATTTTTCCCATGATTCCTTAGTGCTTTTAAGACATTTCAAGGAAAAAAAATATTAGTTCCGTTCTCAACTAAATTTGGACCACTGTGCTGTGTAATGTTTTAATTATTTAATTTTTAAGATATTCGGGTATAAAGTGACGGCTCGATACATTTGAATCGTAATAAATTCAGTATCAATTCTCATACATCCTCACACAATTCTTTTAATTCTCTACTATCAGCATTCTTCGATATAAATGCAAAATTTGGTTGACACATGGATTACTCTTATACAGTGCAGATGAAATCTAACCAAGTTAAAAAACTTGTGTCGGTGAGGTGGACTATAATTTCCATGTAGATTTCGTTGAGGAATTAAAAATGAATTAAAATAAATCATTCTGAATAATTTTAAGGTTTCGAAAGGCGAGAAAAGTATATAATATTAGAGAGTGATGACTTTTGCCAATTTTTTAAAGTAGGTTACAGTGAAATCGAAATGTGATAGGAATAAATTTTCTATATATGAATATTAATATCAAAATGACATACTAATAAAATTAGATAAAATATATTAACGTTTTTATTTATAATGATGCCCTTGCAAATGAAAGTTACTTACAAATTTAAATAATTAATCGCAACGATTTGTTTACCAAATTGTTACTTAACTGCTAGGTTAAAAAATCTCATATTCTGGTTTGGAAAAATCCAACACAATGAAATTGCGTATATTACTCGGAGATTAGTTTTTGTTTCGAAGTGCCAGTACTAAATCCTACAGATGTAGGCTCTCGTGAATAGATACTTTTTTTAATTGTGTTTGCTTATTACAGTATTGTGTCTTAATAAATAGTGAGAAACTCCAATGGGATCCTACTCTAGGTATAAATTTATCAATTAAGAACCTTGGCCTTGAATATGTTATATAATTTATTAAAATTACTACTTTACGCACATTCACAAACGATAATGAAAATACAATTAACTTATTTTATTATTTTACCCAACCTAAATTTAATTTATGGACAGAAGAATATTTAAATAAATATAATTTTTAAGTAATATGTTAACAAAGATTTAAGGAACATGTAATTTTCAATAGTCTGTTACTTGACCCAACGTTAGATATTATTGCACAAATTATTCCAGTTATTTTTAACAAACATTATAAAAAATAAATGCCCCTTTATAAATAAATTTAAGAAATCCTTTTCCTGTATAATATCCAATTGTTTCACATAATGTTGAAATATCTATAAATGTAAGAAAGAACTAGTCATTCTAATTGCATTATTTCTTGCTCTAGGTAATTACAAAGTTCTTATGTTTGAAAATGTTTTAGAAACCAAGTGACTCAATCTATGGATTATAAGCTTTTAGTCAAATATACTGGGTACCTCGGAATGTTATTCCAACACTTTATCAAATGCAGAAAATAGATCACAAAAAGGGCAAAAAATGTTCACCAGGGTGTGACTCACTCTGAGAAATTTGTAATTAGTTAAGTATAAGATCTTTAAAATCCACTCAAATATCAAAAAGTTGTTGAAAAATCAAGTTAGCGATGATTTAAGTAGAAAATAAGGCTGAAGAACTAGTCGATGTTAATTGTGATCTTCAAAAATATTGCGCCGATTTTCGTAAACGAGGTCCTAAAATGTTCACAAAGGAAATCTACTTGTACTAGAAACAAAAAACGATTTAAATATATGTCTGAAATATGCGCATTTTTAGAAGTTAACCTGACTAAAAAATTTCGTTTTATTAATGGTGGTGCTCGATCTGCTGAGTATTTTTTTAAATAAATGACTCTTACTTTAATTTTACGTTGATATCTTTTAATATAACACAGATTTTACTTTTTCGTAAATTTTCACAAATCTTTCCCAAATATCTCTGTGACAAAATTTTTTTTGCAATTTATTAAACTATAACAAAATCGTCTGGTTATATTATATGTCATTGCAAGTATTTTTCTTTTACTAAAGGTAATAAATATGACAGGTCAAATAATCCTTTTTCTTATTGTCAAAATGTTACGATTATTTTATAGGTAGAAGTCCTCAAGGTGAACGTCTTTTCATTAGTAAACCTAGTTTTCTCAATTGCTATCGCATAGTAAGTGAAACTAACTGTCTCCTCAATTACTCGTATCAGAAATATTGAAAAATTTATTTGCCATAAGAAAAATTTACCAAAGAGTACAATAACTTTTTTCAGTATGGAGAGACTATAAGTCTCTTGGAGAGACTATAAGTCTCTACATTTTTTGACACTCTCTGGTACCTAAGTAATTTATATATCTTCCTAACTGCAAATGCGTTAGAATATATTTCTCACATTCTCAGGACTACAAGTAAGGAGGTTCAGAACGAAGTTTACCAGTTACAAATTTTTTCATAGCTCTACAAAATCGATTAATCTTTGATTTACATCACCTATTATATTGATGTTCCTTATTAATTCTTTTGAGACCAGCTGACAAACATCTTTCTTCAAACATCCTGAACACAAACTTAGGCAAAATATTTTTTTTAAGTGTGGGAATCCGCAATCAACGTACATTTTGTTGACCTTAAAATATTGACATTAGAATTGGTAGGTATACAAAACCACTGCCGTAGAAATCTCTTGAAACTGGACAGTCTGCATGCTCCAGCTGTGTAAAATTGTATGTTTTGGAAAAATGATATTATACAAGGTTTGCCAACAAGATTGAGATATTCTAATAGATCGTTGTGAAGAAAAAAATAATGTATTTGAAAAATCTTTCAAGAAAACTAAAAACATATTAGGAAATTTATTACATTTGTACGCAAATACAACATCCGTAAAATGTCCACCATCCGCTTGTATGCAATCTGATCCTGAGATTCAGCATAACGTGTTGAAGTAAATGCTCGTTACCATCAATCATGTTTATCTCTTCACGAATCATGTCTTTGAGTTCTTGAATTATTTCAGGACGTGTTTGGTAAACTTTTTATTTCAGAAAGACCCAAAGAAAAAATGATCTGTTAAATCAGGTGATTTTGCCGGTATGCAACATCGCTTACCTTTTTATTGACAACTGTTGCAAAGTTATTCAATATTTCTGAAAATTGTCTCCAGAAATTACAACGTTGCACTTTGTTATTATCATTTATTTGCTGTACAATCTGTATTTTATACGGATGAAATTTCAACTCCAGATGTAGAATTCGTCGTAAACTTCGCTCTGAAATCTACAATGCAACTGAGTGTCGAATTGCAGAACGTTGTGAATTTCGTTGAACAGCTACTCTGACCTTTTCTGAAGTACAAATACCACCAGCAAATCTTTATTTCGTTGAAATTTCTCACCCATCTCAAAATGGTATTCCTTGACGAAATCTGCCGAGGCACTAGCATATTGAAATCAGAACGTCTTTGCGTCCATACAAATACGGATAAAATGTATGAGGCTAATTAACCGTGGTAAATTAAATTGTCAGTATCATGTACAAATAAATCACTATCTGCATACGTCACATCGATTATTTTTCTACAGCATCCTATCATAAACCATTTAATCTAGTTGCCAGACCCTTTATAACAAGTTTAAAGTAAATCATCAGTCTTTTTTTTCCATTAAGCACACATAGATAGAAATTCTCATGCAACTAATAAAACACGTGGAGATGGAGTGTTGTTGGCATTGAATAATAAGTTCAATGCATGTTTGTTTGATATCCACTCGCTATGTCCAGGTTTTAGTCATCTATACCCAAGCAACATTTTACCAACTACCGATTACTTTTTCACTAATTCCGACGTCAGAATTATTACAAATAGTAGTCGAGTAATAACTTAAATTTTGTAGTTGTAATACGACGTCGAACTAAATATTGCGTCGACTTCGCAAACCTACTGCTTAAGTCTCAACGATTTACCAACGTTGATTTGCCGTTAGAAAACGACTTAATAAGGTTTGATATGTCAAGTCAATATCCAACGTTGATGAGACGTTGACAACTGACTAAAATAGGTATGGTTATATTTTGAATAACTTACCAACGTTGGTTAGACGTTGACAGCTGACTAAAATAGATATGGTTAAATATTGAGTAACCTACTATCGTTGGATAGACGTTGGTGACTAACTGAATGAGTCAAGTTTGTTATAGAATACTTGCCAACGTTGGTTAGACGTTGGTTAGTGGCTTAATAGGTTTGGTCCTTTTTAGTTATTAACCAACGTTGGTTAGACGTTAATGACTAACTTAAGTAGCTCCGATTAATTTTTCGGTAATACACCTAATTCGGTATAACGTTGGTAACCGACTTGATAGGTAGCTACATTTATCCCAAGTAACATTTTATCGACTACCGACTACTTTTTTACTAATTATAAGGTCAGAATTATTACAAATAATAGACAAGTACCGTTATAAATTTTATAGTTATGGTACAACGTCGGAGCAACGTAGCTTGAACGTCGCAAACCCACTATTTACATCTAGCACATTTACCAACGTTGGTTTGATGTCATAAATCTACTTAATATGTTGAGTGTGTTTTTAGATTATGATGCAATGTTGATTAGACGTTGGTAACTGATTAAGTAGATTTAGGTAATTTTTGGGTAACATTCTAACGTTTGTTAGACGTTGCTGACTGACGTAGTCGTCTAGCAACATCGGCTGGACGTTGGTGTTAGGCTTTTGGGCCTTGGTCTAACATAACCTCAAAATTAATGTCGATAATTCAGGTATTGGTAGATATTTAGTAAAGATTTATACACCAACTGCAACAGACGGTCGATATTATCGCGATTGTCTGGAATGAATGGTAGTGTTAGTGTAGACATCTGCACCAAAGCCTACTAAAAATTGGTGCAGGTAAAATTATTTAACCGTGACGTCGCTGTTAGTAAAAATAGTTGCACTTATTCCCGCCTTCGCCATATTTTCTGGTTCCACAGAAGGATATAATACGCGGCCATATTGATTATGTGTACAATTATTTTAAATGCACAAATTTTGCCTCTTTTTTTAAATAAAGTAAGCAAAAAAAGTTTTTATTTACTCGTGAAATTAATTAAACAATATTTCAATTATTGCGCTTTCTTTGGAAGGGGAAAATATTTTTTTGAAAGTAAAAAAAATAAAAATAGTACTTTCATTCTTAAAATAAACATTATTCTTATGGGTTCACTATATTTTTCGACCTACTTTATATATATGTATCAATAAAATTTCTTTCGTTTCAGTTTTTACCCCACCAGATTTATTAAAATTTTATTCGAAATATTTTGTATATAATACGTACTCAATGATAAACACGCCTTATCCATTTTATATAAATAGATAGATACAACAAATAGAATAATATACAAAATTGCTTAGTTTCACTACCTACACTCGACTTTTTAGGTCAGATTAAGGGCAAATTTTAAATAAGGTTGGTAATAGCCTGACAACCAACTTAAGCCGACTTAAAATTTGGTGAACATTTGGTCGGTAATCACAACGACTAAAGTCGGTCCTCTACGTCGAATCGACCCATATTTTATTGACCAGATTAGTAGTACAAATATGGGTCAGCCCGACGTTTTGTGTACGTCGCACACCGACTTTTAGTTGCGAACAGCAACGTCGGTTCGTCGTTAGAATGTTGCTTGGGTATTGGGTGTAAAAGTAACAATGTATGATAATTACCTTTTTATTCTTACATTATATATTCCTCCAAATAGTGCTTGTGACGAAGCTTTGTTCGATAATATTGAGTCACTTTATCATGTGTACGGATCCAATATTTTAATTATGGGAGATTTCAATATATCCGAATATATTTTAGAAACACCTAGTAGAAATAATAATTCTCTGCAACAGTTTATTAATTTTTATAACTTAAAGCAGCACAATAAAATAAGTAATAATAACAATAGGCTGTTGGATCTAATCTTGTGCAATGTGCCATGCAGTATTGAGAAAGCAACCTTAATCTAATTAACAGAAGATTTGCATCACCCTGCCCTCAGTATCAGAGTCCTTATACAGAAACAAAAAGCAAATAACTTTTCATTATCTAGCCATACATCTTTCAATTTTAAAAAGTTAATATTCCCGCACTTTATTGTGAATGAAACTTCATTGATTTGGCTTTCTCATCGGATATGTCGTTAATGAAGTTTTATTTGAACTTTATGAAAAAAGATATGCTCTCTTTAGAAATAATGACCCTAAAAAAGATACCTTGCCACAAACAGTACCCTCCTTGATTTAATTTCAACACGATTAGACTTTTAAAACAGAAAGACCGAACTCGGAGTATGTATATGAAGTCCAAGCAACAGGTTGACTACAACCAGTTTTAAAGATTAAAGATCTTCCTTTAAAAAATCGATTCGTGGTGCATATAATAGATACATTGAAGAGGCTGAGAGCTCTATAAAAAATCAATCCAAATAAATTATGGGATTCATTAATTAAAAAAAAAAACTGTACAAGTATTTCCAGTAGTATGAATTATAACAATACTAGCCTTGAAAATCCTGAAGCCATTGTCAATTTTTTTGGTAATTTTTTTTTCCAATGACTTTACCAATTCTAGTAAATACATATCCGATAACAGTTTATGTAATAATAACGTTCTCCGCATTGGGCAGTTTAGTGAGAATGAGGTACTTAAGTCATTTAAAAAGTTGAAAGCAAATATGACCACTGGACCTGATCAAGCTCCTGCATTTATTATTAAAGATTGTGCTAGTGCCTTTTATAAACCGCTCAGCATTATTTTTAATTTGATATTAGAAATTGAGACATTTCCGGATATGTGGAAACAATCCTGAAGTTGTCCAGTATTTAAAAAAGGGTAATAAGCACGAAATTGAAAATCATTGTCCCATTACCATCATATGCAATTTCTCTAAAGTTTTAGAATTTTTGATATTTGATTATTTCGTTTAATACTGAAACTGTAGATCAGTATGGATTTACCCAGGGACGGTCCACGGTGTCGAACCTTGTGTGCAAGACTCAATTTATCTCTGAAGCAATAGGTCGTAAAGGTCAGGTGGACGTTATTTACACTGACTTTTCCAAGGCGTGTGACAGATTGGCCCACGGTATATTATTAACAAAATTGGAAGACGTTGGCCTTAGCATTTCTTTGATAAATTTATTCTATTCATATCTATCTAGCCGATCTCAATTTGTACATTATCGTGGCTACCAATCTGTTGAATTTACTTAAACATCTGGAGTGCCGCAAGGTTCTATACTCGGTCCATTGTTTTTATATTATTCATTAATAATGTTGCCATATGCTGATGATCTAAAATTATATTTCTGAATTAACGCTGATCTTGATTACCTGAGACCCCAGCACAATCTTGACATTCTCAATAACTGGTGCGTTAACAATCGTCTCCCTTTAAATGCTACCAAATGTAAAGTCATGTCATTTTTACGGAAAACAAATCCCTTTATATTTGACTACAGTTTGGACAACACCACCCTAGAGAGACCCCAGTTTATTAAAGACCTTGGTATTACATTTGATTCCAAACTAACTTTTTCTAAACATATTGAAGAATCTGGAGCATTCAAATGTTTAGGTTTTGTTTTACGCAACAGCAAAGATTTTAAGAAATTGTCTATTCTACGTATGTTGTTTGTTAGTTTTGTTAGGTCCAAACTAAAATATGCTTCTATTATTTGGAATCCTAGTTACAATATTTACATAACAGCACTAGAAAAAGTACAACGAAGTTTTTCAAATCTGCAATTTTCATTTTGGAGGGTACATATCCTGTTAGAGGAACACCTCAAGAATTATTTTTAAATAAATTTGAAATGAGCAGTCCAATTAGGAGACGAGTGATGCACTCTGTAACTTTTTTGTGCAAAATAATTAATAATAAGATTGACTGTCCCCCTGTTACCTCACTTATTAAATATAGGACTCCCAGACTAAGTGCAAGGACAAATAATATAGTTATGTTTCCTACCTCTCGTACAAACATTTTAATTGTATCTTCTATGTATCAAATGTGCTTGAATTATAGTAATATCGAGAACAGCCTGGATATATTTAATTGTAAAATTACTGATATAAATAATATTTATTTAATGCATGTTTAATTAATGTCTTTATATTCTATTTATTGTGTGATATTTTATTTGTATTATTCTGTTTGTATACTGTTATATAGTTGTTATATTTTGTGCTATTGTATTTTTATAGATTTTTGTACGGTATTTTTCACTATTTTGGATTTTTGTGTATATCTGCTTTATTTATCCTGTAACTGGATTTTATCACTCGTTGGATAAATTATTGTAAATAAATACATAAATAAATAAATAAGTAAATAAGTAAATAAGTAAATAAATAAATAAATAAATAAATAAATAAATAAATAAATAAATAAATAAATAAATAAATAAATAAATAAATAATAAATAAATAAATAAATAAATAAATAAATAAATAAATAAATAAATAAATAAATAAATAAATAAATATATAAATAAATAAATAAATAAATAAATAAATAAATAAATAAATAAATTAAATATAACTATGACACAAATTTTAATTTTCTACATTAATAAATGGTGCGAATTGAATAAATTTTTATAATTAACGGAAATTTTGCTGTATCAGAGAAAATGGTAGTCAAATTAGGTATCGTTGTAACAGCAATTTTTTTTCATTTTTATTTTGCAGTAAAGATCACCTTAACTTTATTATTTATTGCCCCTACAATGCGAGAAGTTTATAGTATCTTTGGTTCAATCAAACTTCACACTACGCGTATTATACAAATGTTCTTAAATCATTACCATCTTACAGGAAAACTAATTTGAATCTAATAAAATTGTACACTAATCCAATTAAGCGCATGCACCGTTGCAGCCGTCAAATTACATGGGAATTAATATCCTTATTTATATTATATTTTATTGCTTTTATTACGTTCAATACGATAATTCTCGGCGAAACAAATTGTCCCCTTGGAAGTTCAACTACTCTTATTCCTTTGATAGTGTTTATCTACTTTAGGTCGAGTTAAGAGGAATAGGCTTGGTAAAATTAATATCATGCTATTTTACGTTGGAGTTATATTCAACATTAGCTTAAATCTGAACAAATATTTTAAATAACATTAAACTTTTCTAATCATGCAAATAATATGTCTCTAAATACAACTGAATATGTTCATTGTTACAATTTGAAATATGAAATACATAGATATGTAACATTGTACACATACACGGTGGTCATTTGATGTTTACTTGATTTTCTTGACTCATTTTTTAGATAGAAGAATTCGTAAACAGAGTAAAGATGTAAAGATTTTTTTCCCAGAAAACTTGGATATAAAAACAAAAAACCAACTGAACATCAACTAAGGCAAATATGGTCAAAATAACAAAATCAAAAGAAAAATTAATTTTAATTACTTAAAAGTATAATTTAAGTAATTAAGAATAATTTCATATCTATTAGGTACAAAGTCATTTCTTATTTTATTTTATTTTATTTTATTTATTTTATTTACACTGTTGGACAGGTCGATTGACCTAATTACAGAATAGGAACAATACAAGCAAAAAAAAAGATAAGTATACACTTCCATAAAATCCATAAAATTTTGATATTTGATAAGAGAAATATTAAATGTAGTATACACACAGAAAAATATATCAGGGAAAGTATAATAATATAGAACCAACCAAAAGGAAGATAAGAAGAAAGTCAACTATAAATTGATTGTATATTGCAGGACATAATATCGATTGCGCCATTTATATTGTTGTAATTGCTACAAGTATTCTGCAGAGGAGAATATTTTTTTTTATTCGTTCGTGTAGTTGACAAATAAAACAAATTTTACTCTGGCCCCAAAACGATGTGCAAAAAAAATCAGATTTGCTTTCATGCTCGAAAGAGTCGAAATCAAAATTTGCGAGGTTCGTATTGAGGGTGATTTTCTTCAATAGCTGGATATTCCCTATCTGTTCTAAACTAAGCATATTTTAAAAACCTGAACTGAATTCCTTTCAAATTATCAATATATGTAGCTTAATTAGGACACCAAATGGTTGTTGTATATTCTGACTTACAGCGGACAAAGGTGGTATATACCAGTTTCAGTATGTTAATATCTTAAAAGACGGCTTAGAGCTTTGTAGGTCTTTGTGACAATATTTGTAATGTGATTGTTAAAGGACAACTTCTTGTCAAAAATAACTCCCAAATCACAGAAAGTATCAGGCCTTGAAACTATGTCATTATCGATAGAAAAATAAAAATATATCAACGAATTTTTGGTGGAGTACAGCACTGTGTTACATTTCTTGATATTTAAAAGTAAATTATTTTTTATGCACCAGTATTTGACAACAATTAAATTTTGCTGTAGTTCGAGACAGTCATCAATACTTGCAATTCCGTGAAAAAAATTTAAATCCTCGGTATGTAATAGGCAAGAGACTGTTAGGCTATCAACAATATCATTTGTGAATAAAAAAATAGAGGTCCTAATATTGGTCCCCGGGGGAACGCCCGAAGTAGCAGATACTTCGACAGAATTACAACCACCTATATCCTATTTGAAAAATGAGATTTTAAAAACGTCAGAAAGTCTTGTGAGAAAATAAAACTAATCAATTAATTTAATAGTAAATTAATTAGTCAATTCTTTCAAAGGCCTTTGAAAAATCAGTATAAGTCACGTCGCGTCATCAGCTTAGAATCCCTCATCGTTGACTGACGTAGTTTTCCATAAAACACCAAAACACCATATATTGCACTCGACGCGCGTTTTGCCAATCAAGTTGGCATCATCAACATCAAAACTCAGTTGTAATCATCTCCAGATGATGCCAACTTAGTTGAGAAACGCGTGTCGAGTTCAGTATATGGTTTTTTGGTGTTTTGTGGCAAACTACGTCAGTGTTATCTTCACAACAAAGGTTCCAACCCAATTCAGGAATACTAATAAAAAGTAATATATGTACATATGTTATAACAAAGCAAACATTCATTTCAAGCTGGAACCTTTGGTCTATGATCATCAGAGAGCTGTTTTCGGACAAAATCATTTCTAGGTTTGGTGACATTCTCTGGCCACCGAGGTCACCGGACCTTACCCCCTGTGAACTTTTCTTATGCGGGTATCTAAAGGGTAAAGTTTATATCGACCCTCCGGCTAATATGTAACAGTTGAGGGGCATAACGTGTCGAAATCAATAACATTCCCGTAAATATGTGCCAACGCCTAGTTTAAAATATGGGAGCCCGGTTAAAGAGTGCTGTTAGTGAGATAGAAGACATCTGGACAATATAATTTTTAAAATATAGAATCCGCATATACATATCCTGTGTTTTCATGAATATAGTTCGTATATCCTACGACTCACTCCAGTGACAACTGTAGAAATCTTAATATGAAATGCAAGTTAATGTCATGTGAATTCGTTTACATTATATTAGTGTTGGCTGTCACTCAGTCACGGTCACCATGACCGATCAGTGAATGGTCATTTACCGGTCAGGTCACGATTAAATTGACTAGTCAAATAGGGACGTGTCCGCGGTGATCATAGACACGGTCAACTTGACGGGTCACATTGTCTAGGTTGTCCAAAATTTTAAATGTTCCACCATTTCCTTTGAAATTTTAATCATGACACTTGACAATTGATGTATAAATGTCAATCACAGAAATTGAAAGAAATCCTCGGTAATAAGAGAGACCAGTAGACTTTTTAATTTTTCTTTTGTAAAAAAATGACAACAGTTGGCAAATAAGCCCTCTTTTAGAGTTTCTTATAGAGTTTTTGATCTTAGACCATGTAGTCAGCCGCTAAAAGAAGTAACTAAACCTAAATTCGAAAAATGGAAACTAATCCGAAGGAAAATGATAGGGAGACACATGAGACACAGTTCTCGTCCAGGGGTCGATCAGGGCATTGTTATAAGTTTGACAATACAGGGGAGACCTCGGTTGACAGGAAGAACTAACATAACGGAAGACACAGTGCTTACAGAATTTAACCTACAGTTTAATTTGCGTTTCTTTAAAAACTCCACAATACAATCATATATCTTCTTTGATACAACTAACAACAGATGTAATAAATTGAAGGGAGCATAAACATTATAACTTAGAATATTTTTAATAAGGTTAGTTGAGACATCTCTGTGTTTGGTACAGCCAAAAAATACGTGATCAAGGTAAAGACTCCAATTTTAAATATAAGTGGGCAGGGTAGCAGGTATGACCAAATTTTAAACGTACCAAGGTTGTAATATATTTTCTTGGGTAAGGGGAATCATTATACCAAAAGTTGTTCGGGATATCAGGATAAATTAAGCTGTACCTGGTAATGTCTGTGAAACAGAACTGTTTCCATAAATAGGACCAACAATGCCTAGCTCTCTGGAATAAAGTATCGTGCTACCGGCTGGTGAAGTTTAGAATATTCCATATCTAAATATTGGAGCATGAGACCGAGGCAATACTTTAAAGAGTAACTATCAAGACTGAATGAATTTCTGCAAAAAAAAATGCAATTAAAATTTGCGAAAGAAAGCTGAAAAAAATTGTGTGTCTTACCAAGATATATGTTAAACAAGTTGTAAAATATTTGCAAAATATATTTTCCTTAGAATAAACAATAAAAAATCAATATTTTTTTATGAAATTTGGAATCTGTCGATATGTTTTCTCCTGTTTTGGAAAAAATATAATGCAAATATTTTATAAATTATTTAAAAATAACCTGATGAGGTAAACAATTTTTTATAACTTTTTTTTTACAAATTTTAATCGCAATTTCGTTTTTGCAAAACTTCTTCATTTAGTTTTGACAGTTATGCCTTAAAGTATCATTTGGGTTACATGCTTCAATACTAAGATCTAAATTTCACCAGCCTCTACTACATGCTACGCGCCTGACAAATCACAAAAAAAATTGCCAAAAATGTCTCAAAAATATGAAGCAATTGTTCATTCAAAAGAATGTTCCACTATTTTAAATATGTGCCAATAACATCTATCGAGATAGAATATTCGTTTTCAACATATAAATGAATTTTGCAGAGTGGCGGCTGATTTTAACAGCATAACATATGGAGCAACTTTTAATAACATACTTCGCTTCTAAGGAATAATACTACAGCAATAATTGTGAATATGTGTGCAGTACAGCAAAAAAAATTATTGGTGTAAACTACTAGTGCAAATATACTTTCCTGCCAATCCTGCCTCCACTAGTTATTTTTAGAACCCCTGCACAATAAAGTAAGCCACTGAAAGATATTAGTTTGCAGTAATAATTTGGTATTAAATGGTATATAAATTAATAACAAATATTCCCTTGCGCCGCCACCTTTTTTGACATCATGACTCGCCGATATCCAAACTATAATCATGAAATAAAATTAAAAAAATTAGATACAAAGTATTTTAGGATATTTTAAATATACATTATTAACTTAAGCGCTATATCTGCATTGTAAATCAGTGATTTGTTTAGGCGTAATTTCGTTCTTATGAAATTTAAATTAAAAGCAATAAATCCCCCCTAAAACTATTCAAATTCTACATTTAGCAGTAGTGAAAACATTTTAGGCGAGACAGAGATGTAGTAGCATCATCCGATTCCTCTTAAATTGTTAACTTTCTTCGTACTTATATCTTATTTAGCCAACTTTGTTTAGTAGACAATTTGACTTTATAGCAAGTGTTTACAATAACAGAGTTATTTTGCTAAAAGTTTGGCGATAAACTTGATAGACTCTAATGTGAATAGAATAAACAAAAAGTAAATAAGTTTGAGCCATAAATAAGTACATCAGCAGCAATTGATAATCAATTTCTTCGGAAAAGTCCATTTGTTTGTTGGATCTTCGTTCAGTTGGAATAAAACATTTTTTTATGGTAAGAAAAACTTTATTTAATTTAATTAAACTTATGTTTATTTACGTGTAATATTTTTGACATTATTTGCCATTAAGCTGCAAATTAAGTGACTTAAAAAATGGACGATCAGAAAATCACTTACTAATAAATTTGTACGTATACATTATCTAATATTTTATGCATTTTAGTATTTTAGTTCTATATAAAAAGTTTATTTTTACAAAAAAATTAATTGTTATCATTATCCAATTTGATAATGCCGTAAAGTAGAATTATTTACATTTTTTTTTAAATTTTAACATAATTTCAATAACCACTGATATAGTAAATTTAAACAATAACTATTGAAGCCCACTGCGAATACTTATTTTTTGTAACAATTTACTCTGATATAGAATTATTTACTCGATATCTAAAAGTTTGTTGAACACTGTGAAATGGATTTTTGTAAAACTTTTCCTCCAAAAATGTTGACTAGCTGCTATTTTTTATTAAAAAATCGCTGCCAATTCGAGAGTCAAAGCTTCTCCACCGCATAATATTAATTTTTTGCGTTTCAAATTTTAAGACCTACGAAATTTATCCCACACAGAGATAAATTTGTAAGGCATTTTATTCCAATTGTAACAAACTACATTCCGAATTGGTCTTAAAAAAGGTGACGGAGACAATTTGTGCAAATAAATAATACATTTTGGAGTAACTATCTTGCATAGTTGATGCATTAACATTATTTTAAATTTTTGTACCAAATTGAATTCTACAAATTTGAATTATATGGTTCTATAAAAGTACATTATTTTTACTTCACTTGTGGAACTAATGTCAACAAATTAAGTTAGTTGCTACAATTTGTGTGAAATTTTTAAATAAATTCTGAAGGTTTCCTAAACAAAATTGTGCATCTAAATTCTAAACCTTAACTTGTAAAATATATTTACAAAATATTGTGCATATATGACACATTGTTTCTAGTTTTTTAAAAGAACGTGTTTTTAGTTTTTCACAATTTCTAAATGAGCGATATCCACAAATCGTTTTTTTTGTCAATTTTTTAATTCATTTTGCATAATAATGACTCCGTGGTCTAGAGGTAACGTACTTGCCTCGAAATTTTGGGGTCCCGGGTTCGATTCCCGGTCGAGGAACTGGGATTTTTCTGTAAGAGAGATTAATCGTAGTATACTCGGATATTGGGTGTGTGTCCATTGTCTCTAAATGTGTAGCCCTCTCCCACACAAGGTCATTCCAGACCTTCAGGGATAAAGGGGGTTGTAATTTTATGTGGTGTATTTTATTATTATTATTATTATTATTATTATTAACATGTACAGGGTGGGCGATGTTTGTACAGGGTAACTCGGTAACTGTAAGAGATACAAAAAATGGGAGACTCATTCTCTATCTCTTTTTTTGAGACAAATTCACTGACAAAAACAAAAATTTACTATCGTCTATTGTCTTCGAGTTGTAAACAAAAGTTCGATTTTTCGACTTTTAGACACAATAACTTGGTTGTTTGTAAAGTTATGAAAAAACAACTTTTACATTCTTGAGGCACTTTTTTCTGTATAATACAGTGGCGTCGAGAAAATTAAAAAAAAAGTGAAATTTCGAGTTATGGCTTAAAGTTGTATTTTTTAAATGGAAATCATAGTTGGCTATGGTTAAGTTAAAACGAAATTTTTTTTATCTTTCAAACTATATGTCATATGTAGGGTCGCTTTTGATGTGTAAGTATTTAATAGCTAAAATAATCTTTTAGTAGATTACTTTTTTGTTTTTTATATTTATTCCAAGTATGCGTGTGTCATCTATGACAGCGTTTATCCGTTTGTCAGTAAATTGCATATTAATAATTTTGTTTCCGTCATAATTACACCCCATTTAATCGTAAAAGTGAAGATGTCTTACGAAAATTACGAGAAATATGATATGCTCGAATGTTTTATTCAAAGTAATAATTACAATTTTGATATTGCATCCAAAATAAATTTCAATCGCTATCCAGAAAGAAGGCAACCTAATAAAGCTGTTTTTAAGAGGTTAAAAGAAAATCCTGCAAATCCTTCAATTTCAAGTAGTCAAATTAAAACTAAATTGAATTCAGGCTTTATACAATAAGAAAACGACATCATGACGATTGGTGTTTTGCATATGGTCTCGTCAAAAAAGTCAACAAGTTTCATTCTTCTCTAGAAATGTAGTTTGGACAGATGAAGCTTACATTAGGAGTGCAGGAATTTTCCACAGACATGACGAGCACTATTGGTCTGAGATGAACCCACATCGTACTGTTGACGTGCCATCTCAGGGACGCCTTGGTTTTAGTGTTTGGTCTGCTCTACGTGGCAATCGTGTTTTAACATAGCACATATATCAAGAAAATCTTAATGAACAACGGTACTACGAAATCTTAAACCAGAAAATTATTGAGTAATTTATGGACAATCTACCCTTAATTGAGGCAAGAAATCATTTCTTCCAACAAGATGGTGCACCACCTCATAATATCAGGACCGTTTCAGAATTATTAAATACCAATTTTGGAAATAACGGGTTGGGAAGTAACGGACCAGTGAGGTGGCCACCACGATCACATGACATAATGCCACTAGATTTTTCTTTTGGGGTCACATTAAAGACAAATTATACAAGAAACCGACATAAATGAACTAAAGACAAAATTTTATAGACTGTGTGAATTCCATTTCAAATCTTCATATTAATAATGTAGTTCAGAGTGTTATGAATAGGTGTAATTTATGTATCGAACATAACGGACATCAGTTTGAAAATTTACTTTAATTTGAATTTTTATTTTGTAATTGTAATGTAATATAAAATTAGATACAAATATCAGATTTTTTGGTCTTGGCTTGTTGAAGGACCCACAATTAATGAGATTTTCTTTTAACCTCTTAAAAATAGCTTGCTCTGTATAGCGATTGAAATATATTTCGGATGCAATATCACACTGGCGGTTCTTCTATAGGGTCATTTGGTCAATGACCTCCCACATATAAATAAAAAAATAGAGCTATTCATTTTCTGAAGTTTAAAAATATATAATATATTTATTTTTAATATTCTTAAACAGTTTCTAGTTCATTCCATGCACAATACTATTCAAATATCTAGATCGCAGGATTTCGTATCCCCTTCGAGCACCGAGCCTCTACATTCATATTCATTACATTATTCATTTACAGAATTTAAAAATCTTGGGTCAATCCCACAACGTGTCCTCAAAGCTAGCTACGGACTGAATTTACAACGAACTAAAGTGAAATAGACTTATGCGCGAATCGTCAGAATGCGAAAGAGACAGAAAACACTGGCGCGGACAATGTCCCTGACATTTTACGGAAACAGTAACGCACGAAGTTTAGTAGAGCAGTCGCCAGTCAGCAGTCTTAATGCTGACTAGGTACGCGTTGGTCGGTAAATTCTGTCGCGTTGTTTTTAACGTTTTTATTTGTGAACATTTTATTAGTAAATCGCTACTTGTCGTGAAATTAAGTAAAACAGTGTTTTTGGTGTTTCCTATTGAATATGAGTGTTGTACAAAATATATTAAAACTGAAAGATGGACATAAGTTAGGTTATGAAGACCGAGTGAAATTCAAAGGTGGTGGCCATCCAAAACCTAATATGACGATAAAGCAAACATCTCTTGGTAAGAAAAAAGAAGTTAATAGGTATTTTTAATTAAAAAAAGTTATCCTTCAGCAAATTTTATTCATTGTTACTCTCATCAACTAAATTTAATTTTGCAAAAAGCATCAAGTCAGGATAAAAGCATAAAAATTTGTTTTGCTAATTTACATAGCTTTTCTTCATTCTTTGGAAAATCGCCAAAAAGAACAGCTGTGTTAGATAATGTTGTTAAGGTGAGATTACCTAAAGCGGCTCTAACACGATGGAATTTTAATACAAAGTGCATAGAGACTGTTTATACCTATCGAACAGAATTATTAGATTGTTTAGAAAAAATCATTGATAATGAGTCAGAAAGCAACATTTTAAACCAAGCTATTGGTTTAAAAAACTACTTACAACATGAACATTTTCTTTACTGGTTAATTTTTTTTCATTTAGTTATGCCTCATCGTGATATATTGTTCAATCAATTACAAAAATGTAATATCCATGTCATAACAGTAAATAAGTGTATTGGCGTTTTTAATAGTAAAATTGAAAACATCAGAAATAAAATTTTGAATAACTATTTGGAGGAGACATCCATACAGTCTGCCCAGAGATGTAAAACGGAAGAATCAAAAAGCAGAATTTCATTAGAAGTTTGTGATATAATTACATCTGAGATCAAAAACAGGTTTGGCTTCAGTAATCATTTAGCAGTGTCTCAGTTATTTCACGCAGATCGATTTAAAGATTATAAAAAAGCTTTCCTCAAGATATGTTTAAATTAGTTAAAACGGAGTATCCAGTCATAAATCATTTGAAACTTAAAACTGAATTAGAAGTATTATATAGCCGAGAAGATTTTTCCAATAGTGAATATGCAGTTGCTTTGTTACAGCCTTTTATTAACAATAACTTGTGCAATACTTTTCTGAAAGTGTCAAACTGTTAGAAATCTTGTGTACTCTCCCTATGACTACCGTCGAAAGTGAACGTTGTTTTTCCATCTTAAAAAGAATAAAGATATTTTTAAGAAATACCATGAGTCAGGAAAAGTTATCTTGTTTAGCTATGCTTACCATAGAAAGGGCATTAATAAAGAAGATAAAAGACTTTAATGAAAAAGTAATTGACCACTTTGCATCTCAAAAAGACCGGAGGATCGACTTGGAATTTAAATCACTTTAAAAGGTAGGTAATACAGTAAACTTTTCTAATTGACCTCCCTATCTCTTGACCCACGAACCGCCGCCGTTGCAATATCACACTTGTTATTATTACTTTGAATAAAGAATTCTATCATATCATATTTCTCTTAATTTTCATCTTCACTTTTACGGTTAAGTGCGGTGTAATTATGACGGAAACAAAATTATTAATATGCGATTTACTGACAAATGGATAAACACTCTCGTAGATGACACACGCCTACTTGGAATAAATATAAAAAAACGCAAAAAGTAATCTACTAAAAGATTATTTTTGCTATTAAATACTTACACATCAAAAGCGACCCCATATATGATATACAGTTTGAAAGAGAAAAAAAGATTCCTTTTCAACTAAACCATAGCCAACTATGATTTCCATTTAAAACATAAAACTTTATGCCATAACTCGAAGTTGCACCTTTCTTTTAAATTATCTCTACGCCACTGTATTATACAGAAAAAGTATCTGAAGAATGTAAAAGGTGATTTTTCATAAATTTACAAACAACTAAGATATTGTTATGTGTTTAAAAGTCGAAAAATCGACTTTTAGACATACGACCTTTTGTTTACACCTCGAAAACAAAAAAACCATAGCAAATTTTTGTTTTCGCCAGTGAATTTGTCTCAAGAAAAGAGATCGAGATTGTGTCTTCCATTTTTTTTGTATCCCTTACAGTTACCGAATTACCCTATACAAGCATGGAAATTTGCCCACCCTGTACACTTAATAAGAAGCTGTCATTTGATAACAATGCCATTAAATTACCTAGTGATTAGATTACTGTTATTTACTAATAAAAGTATTTTAAAATACCAAGGCATTAGAGTAGATAGGTGAGATATATTCACATATAGTAATATTAAAATACTAAAAGTTGTAAAAGTACAAAGTTGTAATCCTCTCATATGTTATTTGACACACTTTTTGATGATTTATAAACTTATATCATACGAAAAAAATGCTTAAGCTTTAATTGCGATTGACCACTAGTAAAAAATTTTTACCAAATAAATAGAAATTCTTCTTGAGGTCATCATGCACACCATTTGCAGACCGGTTTCTGGTCTTTGCCTTCATCACTACGAAGTATGTTATTTCGTGATGGTCGGAGAACCACATTTCCGGCTGTAAGGTGCTTGCCACGGTATGAATTTAGGAAGCTTTATTTTCTTTACGCAGCTGGGCTGCTTGTGTAGGATAATTTGTAGGAGGATATGTTAGTATTTACAATTTTTATACTTTAACTATTTTACACTGTGTATGTGTTGTTTTGTCTTTATGTTGGTATCTTTTGTGTTATCCCTTTATAATGGCTCTTTAGCCAGGGGAGGTGTTTAAGTTTAATGCCGGCTAAAATCGGGGATTGTAATGAGGACTCCTATTTGACTGACTCTTGGAATTGATAGTTTGTGATATAAGACTGTAATATTTTAATAATACGTGTCGGGATGTTCGTAAGATGAAGTTTGTGTAACAGTCTAGGGTGCCAGATTTTGTCGAAAGTTTTTTCGAGTTCAATGGTGATAAGCCCTGTATGCAGACCTAGATTAGAATTGATGATGATGAGTTAGTCGACCCGGAAAAGTTGTTGGGTAGTGGATGAAAGCCGTACTGGAATCTGTTATAGACTTCTATGTCCATCACAGATCTTGGCAGGCATTTAAGGATAAGGGCGTATAGGATTTCATCAATGGATGAAAGAAATAGAGCGGTAGATTTGGGGTAGGGATTTTGTTTTTTCGGTTTTGCGATGGGGATAAGTTTTGCTGTTTTCCAAGAGCCTGGATAATGAGCAAGTATAAGATAGGCGTTAAAAGTTTTGACAAGATACAGGATGGTGGAGCGGGTCATTTTTTCAAAACACAAGTTGTGATTTTATCTATCCCTGAGGCTTTCCGGGGTTTTAGTTTTTTGATTATGGTTCTAATTTCGGAAGGTGAGTAACAGAGGGGATCAGTATCTAAGGTAAGGATGGTTTTGTTTAGAGATTCTAGGAAATTATATATGTTAGGGTGCGATTTGGTTAGGAGATTATGTTGGGTTGGAATTGGGTAATATAGTAGTTGGCGATTGTTTGGGATTTTTCCTGATCAGTCAATGCCATCCCCATCAGGGTGGGGTGAATATAAGGATTTTCTAATTTTTCATGTTTTATTTGAACAATAATAGTTACTAGAACTAACGGTTAGTTAATAATAAAAACAATTTATAGTAAATGTTTGAACTGTACTCCTTGCCGGTTTGGTTTTATAAACTAAGTTTTTTAGATGACCCCACAGAAAATTATCTAATGGATTGAATTGCGGTGACCTTGGTGGTCATTCGATGGGTCCACGTCTACCAATGCACCTATTTAGAAATATTTGATCAAGATACTTTCGAACGTCTGCTGCATAATGAGGAGGCGCTCCATTCTTTGATACCACAGACTTTCATCAACATTTTCAGGATTAATTCTACTGGAGAATAAATTTAATAACGTTGGGATGAGATAGCCCATTAAAAATTGGAGATATGCTTGTCGTTTACAGGTTCATCGAAAAAGCAGAGTCCAGTGATTATATTTCTTACAGTTCCCGCCTACACATTTACTTTTTCTGGATACTGTGTGTGCTGCTCCAGCACCCATCGAGGGTTTTCCCTTACCCAGTATCTACAATTCTGACGATTCACTTCACCATTTATTTGAAAGTGCATTCATCGGAAAAAATAACATTTTTTATCAGACAAGAGTCACCATTGCACATATTCATGATTGTATCACAAAATAGTATCCTCCGATCTAGATCATCATTACTTAGTTCTTGCACAAGCTGAATCTTAAAGGGATGGCCTTTTTCTAATTTTATTAGTATATGTACTGACGTTTTATTAACATCATAATCGCGACTAACTTGGCGAACGTTGAGATGTGGATTTACTTCAACAGCAAAAAATATATTTAATTTTGTATCCTCGTCAACACCTGGGTGATCTGTTTTGGGTAAATTTTCCAACGTACCAGCCTCTATAATTTTTGTTTCAATATTATTCACCGTTGATTGAGTTATAGGTCATTCTGGATATTTAGTATTAAATAAATTACATATTCCTTGTAGAGTTCGCATCCTATCATCATATCCAATCATCGTAAGAATTTCAATTCTCTGTTTTACAGACGTGCTCATGTTATAAATTAAAATAAATCGACAACAATTATTGAGAAACCATTAATCTGGTAAAGCATTATTAACAGATCTGCTGTCAAAGACGATAATGATAAAACAAAAAAAGCAAACAAAAACTAGCTTACTTTAAAAATTAATAATAAACCTGTTTATTTTACTTTTTTGCTTGTTTTTTTTTAATGGCCGTATCTTCAAACATCAATTTTAGACCTTAAGTACACATAATACATACATAATACATATTTGGAATTAGCTGTTGAAGCAGAATACAAAATTGGAGAAATATACAGGATGTTCCTTTAAAAAATATCGATGACGTCATAACGGAAACAGTGATGAGGTCATCAATCAAAAAAAAAGAGAAAGGATAAGGTGTGCAATTGAAATTAAAAGTCGACATGTCCGAGGATTTTTTATAAATATTTTTGGTTTAAGAAATAATGGATTTATTCCATATTTTACTGACACACTGTTTATTTATTTCATCTGAAATTTGACTTTTTTAATTTTTTTACATCAGTTTTGATTAATGAATGCCTAGATCTTTGGAATTATTTTTGGTTTGAGTTGATTTAGTAGAGTTTGGATTTGTATTAAATTTTTCCGGTTTGACGAATTTGTCCATTGCAGTTAATTTTATTTTGCTGATTATATTGTAATGAAACAAACCTTCAGAACTAGGCTTCAATCAGCAAATTACAGCATGGCATTTTATAGGGTCAGAATTATAACAGTTGACAATACTTATTAATTATAGAAACATACATAACAATATACACACAACAACACAATTACCTTTGAGCTTTGGTAATGTTTATTGTATCAACATGATAACAGCCCATACACAGCTACCATGATACAATAAATTATTTTATTATTTATTATTTTATTTGTATCATGCAGTGTTACCTACTTAACATTGCCGCAACAAAGATGTGGTATATTTAACAACCAAATAGAAATATTTACGAATTACCAAAGTGTCAATTGATTTCAAAATGTTTAGTTATAGAAAAAATATTGTGTGCCCCGTGAATCGTAAGTGTTTCACGATTTCGGGTCGTAGATAATACAAAGATGTGGTATATTTGACAACCAAATAGAAATATTGACGAATTATCAAAGTGTCAATTGATTTCAAAGTGCTTAATTCCTTTAATTACTTTTGACCGGTTATAGAAAAAATATTGTATGCCCCATGAATCGTAAGTGTTTCAGGATTTCGGGTCGTAGATAATACAAAGATGTGGTATATTTGACAACCAAATAGAGATATTGAAGAATTACCAAAGTGTCAATTGATATGAAAGTGCTTAATTCTTTTAATTACTTTTGACCGGTTGTATGCCCCATGAATCGTAAGTGTTTCACGGATTCTGGTCATAGACAAGACTCTCTACTGTCAAACACATCTCGCCGGTACATAAATAACTATGAATTACTCATGCACGATGATTCTCGGTTTGTACCTTTACTGACATTGACGTATATAATTAATCTTATACTCCCTATACTTCTCAGTATATTTTTGCCGGTTCTATGCTAACTAACATAGTACGTCTCTTATAGTGCACTCTTTTATATGTTGTTGTAACTTTATCAATACTTTATATTTTTAACAATATTTATTAAAAAGATTTTCTTGATTTTTAGTGGAATTTCACGTAATGTGCGAAGAAAATCTGTGCTCAGTCCCAGAATGCTTAAACCACCTGGAGATGAGGAATCTGGAAGTAATTCCCCAGCTAATTCCATTACTTCCGTGAATTCTTTAGCTAGTTTACTTAGAGAAAAAAATACAGGTAATAGTCTCGATTTTTTCTGCTTTTCTGCAAAATCCATAGTCCATATTTTAACATTTGACATCAATTTGCATAGCTATATTTTACTTAAGAAAAAAAATTATTATATAAATTGAATGAAATATTGGTCATGGTTAACACAATATCTGTTTGATTATTTGATAGTGCTTGAAAATCTAATTGTAAGCTCAACAAATTTTTTACAAGTTTTTTATATATTTTTTAAATTGTACCCTTCTGACTATTTCGCACGAAAGTACAAGCTGCCAAAGAAACTGTTGCCGGTTTTACTTGTAGGGTGTCCCTAGTCACAGAGTATTTATGTTACTAATAAACTTTTGTAACATATAGGTGTAATTTTTTTCATAATCAGGAGCACGTTTTACTGATACGTTTGAACATTCAAATTTTAATTATCTAGAAAGTTACAGCTTTTTGAAATTATATTTAAAATTAGTTTATCATTCTGCAAATTTAAAAAAAAATTAAATGGCAACCCCCTATAGTTGTAGTTGTCAAAATGATTGTGTAAAAAACTTTGACACCTTACATATGATAATTTTCGAAAAAAAAAACAAATTAACATTAGAAAACACACATGTTATTAATAAGCAAATAAAAGCATCAGTTTAGAAACCACAGTTGTAAAACCTATATTCTATCAGCCTTAACAAAAGCATTTGAATTAAAAAGAATGGTTCAAAGGACAAGGTCCGTTTATCTTCCTCCTTCAAGATGATATGCGGCTGCGGTAGACCAAGGTGATAACACCATTTTGGCAGGCCATAATGAATCCCTCGGTCTCCGACTTAAGCCCGGCTGGCCTGAGAAAGGCGAATGTCAGTCTAATCGATGAACCCAGTTTTTATGTTCTTATAGAAGACATCACGATGGGATTTATCGACGTGCTGGTGTCTAATGCGAAACCGAGTTCATCTGCTGCTGTTTTTGTTGATTTGAACAATCCTGGTCTCACTCTACAGTTTCGTGATGTTTTACAAACGGCAAAAGGGGATCTGAGCTCCTGACGGTGTTACATACCATACTCAGTATTACTCTGCCATGCGTACACTCCAGGCTCAAGAGTTCTCGGCCCCGCGTTGACGTGGAAGGTACACACGAGGAACGGACGATCTAGGATGAATACTTCTGTGAATATTCATCATCTTGCAGATATCTCTGTCTAATTGGCGCAGCTCATCTACGATTTACTTTACTACTCCGAAAGAGTAGAGCAGAACCGGAACGGCAAGCATATTAGTTGCAGACACCTCGTTCTTCTCCAAAATTTCGGAAGACCAAATCTTTCGGAGGCGGTGTCTGTACTTACCGCAGAGAGAATCCTTTTTTTTTGTGTTACATCCTGGATGTGCCTTTGTTGCACACCCAGATATGTATAGGTCTTTCCGTCATCCAGATGTCTTAGAATGCTTCCGTCTGCGAGCTGCGCATCTTTAGGGAATTCCCCGCATCGTCCTCTCTTGAGGTGGACGACTGCACATTTATCCAACCCGAATTCCATACCAATTTGCTTATCATCGTATTAGTTTCACAAAACTTTCTAAAAAATTTAGTTACGGCACATTTTTAACAACGGATAGAAATTTTAATTCTTATTGGATTCGGAAATATGACTAGAACTCAGATAGAGGTATGTGATTTATTTAAAGTACCTAGATCTATCGATTGGCAGATAAGCCGATTGACGGTTAGTAAGATAATTATTTAGAGATATTAAGCTTGTTAGAGATCTTCCAAAAACTGGTCTTAAGAAAATTACTGAAAATACGAAGAACAACATTTTGGCACACTTGAATGATAATCCTCATAGTCGTAACATAAAATGAAGTTAGTCAGGTGTAAGTACTTCGAATATTAAGAAAAGAAAAGTATCATTCGTGCAAAATTAATTTGCTCAAGGAAGATCATCCTAGTCGTCAATTACAATTTTTTAAAACTGATAGATCCATGCTCCAACCGCCAGATAGGTTTTTATAGCACAGTTAACCATAAAACTATAGGAAATGTAGCAGGGAACGTAGGAAATAAACGTCTGTGCAGGAATAGTGGACAACAAAGTATTAGCTCCTTTTTTCTTTGACGGAACCCTTAGAGGAACATAGCAAAACTATGCGTCGTTCCACTTTGCGCGTCCTGTTAGCAATTTTTTGGGTTACTGTTTTGGAGGTGGATCGGTAAACATTTTGAATGGGGATTAGCTGAAGTCGAAGGTTTGTTGTCACAAAATGTAGAAGATCTAGAATATTGAATTAGGGCTGCGATTTAACGAGTTAGACAAGAAATCATTCATATGTTCTAGAGCAATTTGTAACCAAACTTGCTTATTGTCAGGAGGTCAACGGATGGTACTTTGAGCAGTTAATTTGATACGTTTTTATTTGCTTTATAGCAGAGTTTTTAATTTATTTTCGATACTAATAAGATTTCTGCTCTCTAATGTTTCTTTCTTAAAAATTTTCCTATTTAAGGTCAAAGTATTTATATATGCAATTTGACAACTACAAGATCTACAAAAATCAAAACTAAAAATAGGATGTTACCATTTAAAATATTTATTATTGTATTGTATTTTTATTGTATAATGACAGGAATTAATTATTATGTATTTACAGTTAACTTTGCTACGAACAAAATACACTAATTAATAGACTTAGGAAGTTTGGATGTCATCCCAGAGACGGATTTCTAAAGTGGACTTACACAATAATTAATTAATCTTTTGCATGCAAAACTGGCACCGATGAGTGGTCGTCAACCACCAAAAATTATATTTCCTAAATAAAACACATTATTAGTGGATTACTTGCTCGCTTAATCGTCTATTTGGTAGGAGGAGATTATTTTGTTTACATCATTTAGTAATTTTGTTCAGTTCGAGAATTTTCAAGCTAGAGATCTGTTGTGTGTACGGCGAGTATAAAGACATTTTTTATTTATTGGATATCTTCTTTCTAGTGTAGTGCATTAGTGAACGCAATAATGGCGACGCGGTCCGTGTATTTAGAAAGTGATGTGTTGTACATTGTTATGTAATGTGTGGGACCGTCATACGTAAATCAAGTCCAATTATTAGTAAATCCGCTATGAAAAAACACGTATCGTCGAAAAAATACCAAACGTTGATTAGCGGAGACAAAGAAAAACGGTGAAACAGAGAGGAGTTGTTAAATAAGGAAGTTTACAAGATAAATACTCTTTACTATAATAACTGCACCTGTATTGCAGTCTTCTTCTATTATTTACGTCATGACATCCAAATTCCCTAAGTCTACTAATTGTTTTGTGAATACGTGTGTTCGCTTCTCATAGTATGTGCTAGACAAGAATCGAATTACATGATCATTATTTTCCAGCGGTATCTCGTTTCAAACTAATTGAACTCTTTAACGAGATAAATGAAGATCCTGTGAGGATTATATGAATGGGCTAACCACCTTATCTTTAACAATAGACCCTGTTACATATATTGAAGGGATGAAAGCAGCAATAATCGAGTTCTAGCATAAGACAATGAAACAGTGAAAATTGTATCTGTTTAATTTAACTTTATTTATTTACATCTAACAAAAAGGGTTACTACTTTTCATGGCCACAGCCAAATATTTTTTATATTTTCAAATATTAATTTAAAATTTTTAACAATAATTATAAGCTACTCAGAGTGTGCAATCTATATCCGACATAATCATGTCATATACCTATTATTATTTTAGGTGTTTTTTCACGAGGATTAATTACATAAGGGTTGTAATGTTTATTTTTAAAATACTTCTACTACTATTGACTTTTCAAATCATTTATTAATGTTTTATTTTATTAATTAACATTTATTTCAAAGTACCCGGAGAGATGAAACAATCTAAACATGTATGTACAATACTCATCACACCTTTAAATCATCAACTTCTGAGATGCTATCATTCTGGCACGCCTCACTACAAATCAGGGTCGGAGTGGCCCGGTCGGTAGGTTGGCAATTGCCGACGGGGCCAGACACTTCTAGGGTCCAAACAATGTTTTTTACATTTTCCTTTTTTAGGAAATTATTTTCCATTAACAAAATCAAAAAACATTTGTCTGGTCCTCGGGCGCCAACCAGTACAAGAGGTTTACCCTTTATTAGTGTAACCACCGGTTCGTAAGAAATTGAAAGATGTAAAATCGGCACTAGTAGCGCCATTAATCCATATTAGTGAGGTTACTAGTCGCACACTTCTCGGTTCTGTAAGAAAATTAGACCCCGCCTCCCAAGGCGTTACACTATGCTTTATGCAATCTTTATCGGTGTAATAACTATTGATCACTTTTGACCGTCTGATGTGTATGGTATCATGCTGATTCAGCTCGTGTCGCTAAGTCTTGCCAGTGAGTGGTGTGTTAGATAATTGTGTGTATTAACAGTTATTTATGTACCAAGGGAGTAAATACAATGTGTCGTAGTCCCGGTATTTATGCTAGGGACTAAAACACACTTTACTTCCGAGGTGCATACAACATTTTTCCACGAGCGGGCACAATATTTATTGCAAAAAAAAAAGTAAAAAAAAGTAACACAGACGTAGTTTTCCACGAAACACCAAAACGCCATATACTGCACTCGACGCGCGTTTCGCCAAACAAGTTGGCATCACCCGGAGATGATTAAGACTATCCTAACACCATATGCTGTCTGAACATTATTTGTGGCATTCTCTAAATATTCATGTTCCTTTTTTAGGACTTACTACCACATGAATAATTCTTCGTTATCTAAAAAATATAGTTGTTTGTCCAGTATGTTACCGGAAAAATAAATCTCTGCGCTTGTGACTTTACGTCAAAAGATTAGTTAGAGGGCGACAACTACCATGAAACACAAAAATAATAATATAATTCCCTAACGTTTCTGAAAACGAATCTGTTTCCTCTTTCAAAGTTATTTATCTTTTTTTTTAGAATGTCAAGTTTCACGCATATATTCGAATTTATCATTTATCTAGTAATACACAATAATAAAATCCATTAATTTTTATCTTATTTATTTTAAGTATATGTTTTATCCTGAAAACGATTGATCTATCGTGGGGGGAGGGAGTAGGCCGTAGGGGCCAAATTACAACTTTTGTGTATGGGACCAAATGAGGCCAGTGTGACCCTGCTACAAATAGTGCGAGAAAGGGCGCATATGAGACTTTAAGTATGGTATATATTCGCCAGTACATGTGTTATCTAATATTTGTTCGCCGTTCACGGAGAAATTAACTTCGCCATTTCCTTTCCTGTTTGACAAATATCGATATCCACAGATGCAGCTCCGCACTCAGCTTAAAAAACCAAGAAAGACAATTAATGTTAGGGATAGTAGGTTTTGGTGTATAAGAGAAGGAAAGCCAATAGTTTCCAATCTGTTCCAACACATTCCAACGCTCTCTAAGTCTATGGTTAAGATGCTGTGGAATGTACTGTCCACATTATAGGACGTTCGATTCATATCCCTTTATTATTTATGAATCATTATTTATTTTCTTATTTAATATTCAGTTGTTGAGGCTTGTAGCATTTAATCCTGAATGATTGATCCATGACTGTGTCACTTGACGGAACAAAGAAATGGGGTTGGACTATGAGGGAGTGACCTAATAGTGTGGTGGAGGTGTAATGAAGTAGTGGGAGTTTCTGACTCTTCCTATCTTTTCATATAAGTGGGAGTTTTGTAACATCCCCACCATCACTTTCTGATAACCCCATCATATTCTCCTATATTCACGTGTAGATGGGGGAACCTCGTAGTGAGTGTTACGAAACTCTTATTCTTTACCTACTTACGACTAATTTTCTGCAGCTATTACATGTAAGTTAAACAGCAACTTGTTCCTAAATCAAAAATTATAAAGTTTGTGTGCTAGTTGTGCCCTTTCAGATTTCGTGTGAACAAATGACTGACATATTCGTCACAGACTATTGGCATTGGAATTCGTTTTCGTCCTGGATGCTTCTTTGGAGCCAAACCTTATCCACTACGTCATAGTAGATAAATGCGTAGTGATGTCGTAGTGATTTATGTCATAGTGACTGCGACATAAAAACTGTAAATTTTTCGAGAAGTAATGGGCTTCATATGAGAACGTCTGGTAGTCACACTCCGCATTATTTTGCCCCTATATCAAATTTTTAATATCGGTGTCTGGAGCCTTTTTAAACACAAGCATAATGTAAATATTAATTTGACATAGTTACTAATTTTTTTAATTTTGTTAATATTACTGGGAGCGGAGTTGTCTGCTTAAAGATGAAACCGCTTTAGAGTCTCGTAAAACTGTTACATATTGTGTTGATACATTCACATTAAAATACTTTTTAATATTTCAGACGCTGCCACAGACACTTCGAAAAAAGCAAAACACTGAATACAAGACCAAGATATTCGTGATACTCCTATTTATAACAATAATTGTTCTTATCGTCACAGCGTATTTTCTGTACCACCAAAAGATCCTAGCAAAGGCGTACTTCGAGAAAATCAAGTTCAACAAGGTGAAGAGGCATATGAAAATATATAATAATGAAGGTGTTGAAATAGTTCTTGCTAGGTTAGGAACGACGATCAACTATGACAAAGTTTTTCCATGTCTACCAATGGACAAAAAGAAGGATGGGAGTATATGCTTGGAATGGATGCATAGGTAGGTCATGTTTTATTTCAATTCTCAGGTAATGTCATTGAATAATCGAACTTTGATACCCACTGTAGGTTTAATGCGATTTGCTTGTCTAATTGGTTAAATTTAGTTTTCCGTGAAATATTTGCATCAATTATTAAGTAATTGATGTTTTGCCAGAAGGAATTTGTTTATATTTGTCGTTTCCTTAAATAGTTTTTTATAATTTTAGTTTATCGAAAATACAGTAGTTTATATTAAAAAGAAATATTTAATAAATAATTTATTTTAGTACTGATACTGCTCACAAAACTATTATAATGAGATGATAAATAGTTTCTAAGCAACTAGATATAGTGTTTACATTTTATTGTTAATATTTCACCAAAGATCCCATTTAACGATAGGTTCTGCAGCATTGTTTAACTAGTACTTATCAGTTTACCAATGGTTAATTACAAAAAACTGTTTCACAATATGTGGTTATCTTCGATGTTTTGGTCATCTTGCAGTTGAGACAACCTGTATATATTGTAATGGTAGACTAACAATTTTTGGTGAACTAAAATCTTATCCACATAACATAAAATAATCTTATCCTTTAGATGTCATATTTTTATTTGTCATTGTTATATCATCTAAAAGCTCTATTCATACGAAAAGGGTAGGAATGCACAAAACAATGGTCAAGAAACAAGTTAATAAACAATTAATAATATAATTTTACTGTTATAAATGTTTATAGACATATACGGTACGGTAATCAATTACTGATTATCAAATTCTATGTGGCAATATGAGATAAAAAACTTCATTGGAAATAAGTTTATTAATAAATAAATAGAACATAAATTGTTCAAACAATAAACAAACAAAATAAATACCTACCTATTATTTATATTTTTTATGCATATATGGCAAATACCAAATAAAAAAATTAAAAATAGCAAATTGTTATCAAGTGCATATTTATTAGTCTATAACTATTTTCTACTACTTTAGAACATACATTACGAAACTGTCAAATGTCACTAAAAATAATAAATTCAAAGTAATTTAAATTATTGAAATTCTCATACCAAGCAAATAAAATTTAAGATTAACCTTTAGTTGGATTACCGAAGCGAGAATTATTGTTATGAAACGCATTTTTTTATTTATCAAAACCTGTAAGTACAGAAACTTGTCAATTAGACAGACTATTGAAAGAGAACTGTTGTGTTTGTCTTATGAACTTTATTTCAAAGACGTTTAGTTTCGGAGAAATAGGGCGTTGAAAGTTAAAAAAAAATGTATATATCTACGTATATGAACATTTAAGGAAATTACGGTATTTTTGAATTCCTTGATTAGGCCAATAACCTTCCTTAGGAAATCTGGTGTTTTCTAATGATCACTGAAAAATAATGCAAACGAAATTCTCATGTTATATTACCTCCTAAAATATAGAAGTAGCCAGAACTACCAGTCTGTCAGATTTATCCAAACCTTGGGTGTCCCCCAAAGTTCGACTCTTGGTCTTCTTACGTTTGCTATTTTTATTATTGATATCGTTACTAACTTGGGTATGCATTTTCTCTTATACTTGAACGATCTAAAGATATTCTGTGACGTGAATCTTCTCTTGTAAATTTTCAGGAAAGTCTAGGTCTTATAAATTTATGATGTATTGAAAATCATCAATGTTTTAATGCCAGCAAACATAATGTAATGTCGTATAGCCGCGAAAATGATTTAATATTTGATTACACTCACGGTGGGTCCATCAGGCAGGCAAGTACTTAACCCAACTACTGACAAACGTGGTAAATAAGTACATTATCGACGAAAAAAAAATCATAATTACGTTAATATTGTGATAGAAATTTGGGACTGTCAAAAATATAACCACAAATTGATGTCTAGTTACTTTCATTTGAAATAATTTAAGAATTGTTACGGGATTTTTTAGATAATTACAAATAAGTAGTGACAAAAATATATCGATAAATAGAACTCATTAAGAGGTCTTATTTGACTAATCTAGTACTGTTGTTTGTTTCAAATTTATTCGTAAAAGCTCTTAAGCACTTAATATCCAATGTTTTAGGGCTAGACTATATCTTAACTTTTACGAGCTCAAGGAAGATATAAAATGTTACAACCTGCGATGGATCTCGCTGTCCGATAGCGTTTCCCCTACTGATTGTTTCGACATGACAAATGGTCACTGGTACGGTGGAGGTCAGACTGCGGAATCTGCTTGGCCACTGGAAAAGGGCGGCCATTCCTTCCAACCATTTATTACCGGAAAGGTCGACCGTCACGAATGGGGGAACGTGCTGAAAAGATATTTCATCAGTTCAAAAGGTATGCGTATAAAGGCCTATGATACTCATTTTTTTTAAGTATTATTTTCGAATGATTTCCTGTCATTTTATCAGCATGTACCAATATATCTTGTTTTGTTAAATATTTACAAGAGAACAGCATTTTTCTACAGTATTTTTTTTTATTTAATACAAAAGTACTTTTATATTAGTTCTTTACCCTTAGCAAAGTTTTAAAGAACTGATAGCTTTTTTCTAGTTATTAGTATTATTATTATATAAGTTAAGTCGCCATTTCTGAACACAATACAACTACAGTGACACTTGGAGCAACATTAAAAGTTTTCTCCTATCGAGAAGGACTTATTTCCATTTACATTTGTAAAAGTAGAGTGCGGACAAAATTTCAAGTATACATTCACAATGCTTATGAAGCATCATGTAGATTAATAATTTATTACTTACACAAAATATTTAAAAAAACAGCAACAGGCTAAATAAAAATAATGATTTGAATTATATCTGGCAGTTTGAGCCTCTCACACAGAGCACTGGCCACGGTAGACTATGTGGGCCTCTGATCGTACCCTCCTGACGATGCTTGAGGATATCATTCGTGCTGACTGGTAGGGTTAGAGTTGTTACCCTTTACGTACCTATTTTGCTCGATATTTTGTTATGACAAGTTAATGTCCAAAATTAATAACACAGCCACACAATTTTTTTTTCTGATCTGGGGTAGCCATGTTTACTATACGTTTTTGGTCGCTAAATCCGAATCCGAGGTCTATTGAACCTCATCACATCAGGATTTTGCCATAACCTCAAAAGAACCATAATTTCAGCTATTAAATGCATATAACCCTAACAATGAAGTTGTAATCTGAAAACCCAAGCTCTTAAACACCATAACCCACTTAACCAAAAATCGATCAACTCCAATAACCACGTATGCCCGACATTTAACTTAATATGTACGCGTATCTGTCAGGTCTCCAAAAATGCTCTAATTCTATACACATTCATTCATGAGTCTTTGTATATCAATGAAAAATATCAGTGATAAATCTACGTATTTTGGTACGTGGTTCTAGAGAATATTTTCTCTCAAAGAATTCAATGCTCAGGTTCTATTCAGAGCGATTATATCCTGCTTGCGTCTGCATCCAGGGCACCTCCACGTGGTGACGGTGGGCAACCTACCCTCGGTGAATATCGAGTAACGCCAATGCCGACTGTACAATTATTTGAAAAACTAACATTAGTTGAATAAACGTAAAAATATATCCTTTTAGGGTGAAGGTGTTTTTAGGACACAACAGTATGTTTCGGGTGCTTGAGACGAAGCAAAAATTGTGCTAGGAAGGGTGCAATGACCAGAATTATGCAGTTATTAAAATAACGTACATATCAACTTAAATGTCTGACGTACGTGGTTGTTGAAGATGATAGATTTTTGGTTAAGTGGGTAATGGGGTTTAAGAGCTTGGGTTTTCAGATTGCAACTTCATTCTTATGGTTATATGCATTTAGTAACTGAAATTATGGGTTTTTTGAGGTTATGGCAAATTGCTGATGTGATGGGGTTAAATAGACCTCGAATTCGGAATTTAAAATATGGTTTCTTACTATAAGTTACCAACTGATGTTAATATCCTTACTCTCAAAAATATACGTATAACGTTTCTTTTTGTATATTTTACTTCAGTGTTAATTTAATTTGACTTTGAATTCAATTTAACTGAATATTATGTTTATTTAATTTTTTGTGTTAAAACTTTATTTGTTTAAGTAGTTTTCGTCACATTTATTGCATACATTTGAAACTTTCTCGGCGCTCTAGAATAATAACGAAAAAATTTTTATTTGCACATGTTTCTAATTTACAACTTCTCAAGGTGCCGCTATAATAATAGACAACGACACACCGTTGTACATCTCCATAGAAAATTCCCCTACAAAGCAACTCTGTCTCAGAGCTCAGTACGATGATTTTGCATACGTAAACAGACTGACCACTACCCCTCAGTTGAATTACAGTATTTGTACAAGTTCCAACATGTCAGAATTACACGGACACCTCAGTGAGCATACGCTCTGGGATGGACTGAAGAAGGAAGATGGAATTATTATTGACTCCTTGTTAACAGAACCTCTATGGGAAATTACATCCGACAGCAAAGAAAAACTGACAGAAGGTAAAGTATAACCAGAAGTTTCATCATTGCATCAATAGAAACAAAATATAAACATAGAGCTTAAACATCAGCTATTGATTTTGCAAGCATAAAGACAATTTCAGTGATAATTTCGTTACCAATGCGTAATTTTAATTGTAAACTAAATGTAAACTGATAACAGGTAAAATCTGATCTTAGGACGTAGTTTCAGTTCTAGTCACTGCTGCAAAAGTTAAATTGCTTTCGGATCCATTAATATATAGAAATCGATTCCGTATTATGTAGAACATCAAAATCAGACATCAGAGAGATATTGTAGTCTAGAATGTAGTACGACCTTCGCTAATTACGTTACGTTACGGAAGCAAACAACTACGTTTTGTTATAGACTTATAGCTCTGCAGCTTATAGCTTATGTAAAAAATAACATTTCATGTTGAAAGAGCAGAAGTAAAAAACCTAAAATGTATTAAAATTAGTGTCAACTCAAACTTAAAAATATCAAACTAATTAACTGAACTTACTGAAATAAGTACAAATCGGCTGATTTTAGTTGTTCCTGCCCTTCACCGAGGCGAGGATAACATCGTTTACCGTCGTTCGTTAAATGTACACAAATTACGTCAGGCGCTTAGTTAGTACCGCATGCATAAGATAGTTATACTTAGCGCGTATTAGTTTGACCATTATAGTTGATTCTTTCTTTTCTCTCCTTATATTTTTTCCAATTTCAGAGACTATCTACAATTTCACAGTTGATATAACAAATTCTGTGGGAATATTAAAACAAGGTCACGTTCTAATAAACGAGTTTTGGCAGAACCAAATTGGAGATTTTGAATTAGACACCACTCGTTTCCCCACGTTGGAAAAAACAATGGAAATGATGAAGAGAAGAGGATTCCGTGTAGTTTTCACTATTCAGCCATTTATATCAACGGAAAGTTTAAATTTTGCTGAAACCGTCAGGAAGAGACTGCTGATTTCTGAACGGTTTAGTGACAGACGTATACCTGCATTGACTAGATATAAAACACTGCAGAGTGGAGGGGTATTGGACATTACAAGCAGCAACAGGACAGTTCCTTGGCTTGTAGAAAAACTGAAGAAGGTCATGGAGAAATATAAATTTGACGCATTCTACTTGGACATGGGCTTAGCCTACAATATGCCCCATTATTATCAGTGCGAAGAGGCTTTGGTTAATCCTGACAAGTACAAAACGCTTTTTGTCAATAGATTGCAAGGATCAGTGCCTATTTTTGGCGTTAGCAGTGCTATAGAACGCCCGAAGTCTCCAGGATTTGTCTTTTTTGCCCCAATTTGAGTCATCTTGGGAAGGTCTTCGGAGAGTGATACCAACAATCCTCACTTATGGTATTTTAGGGTATCCTTTCTTGATTCCTGGTGCAGTGGGTGGAGATTACGAGACATCTGAGACTAATTTCTGGAATGGAACTGCGAAAACTTTGCCCGATCAAGAATTGTACATAAGGTGGTTACAGTTGGCTGCTTTTTTGCCCGTAGTGAGGTATACTCATTTACCCAGTAGCTACGGAGAGAAGAACATTTCGGATATGGCTAAAAGTTTGGCCATAACAAGGCAGAATAAGGTAGGTTTCAAAATTTCTTTATAAATTGTGACATTTGGATGAATTGTAAATATTATACAGGGTGACTTTTAAATGCGTAGTTATATTTTAACTCTCAATATATTTCGTCGAGTAAAATCGATTGGCACTGTCGAAAAAATTTTTGAGCACAAAAAAATTTGAATTTCTGATAATTAGAAGAGCCCCACTCTTGCAAAATTAACTTGGAAGAAAACGTATCGTTTTCCTGTAAAACATTTTTAACAGTTGAACTTAATTATTCTGGTGACAAGCAGAATACAATTATGTTACAGAAGGGACAAAGGCCGGTAGAAAAAAAGACACAGCAGAAAGAAATATTTTAAGAGTAGTCTATCTTTTTCTAAAATAATTTCGTAATCAAAACAAGTATTTCTGCGCAACGAACGCCTTGAAACATGTTTACTAAAAATTAATGCTGATTACTGATTGATTGAATACAAATTTCCTGTTCTTCCATGATTGGTTTAACTAAACTGTTTGCTTACATTTAGAGCACGAAAAAGTGACAAGGCAATGATGTTACTTTTAAGACGAGCCTTAGTTGTTCATTTGTTTATTGAAATACCGCATAGAGGTACAAATTATGATAATGTACTAGACTTTTAAAAGAGGTGTCGATGTACTAAAATTATTAAACTGTACTGAATCTAGAACGATTGTACTATAAATTAGTGGCAGCACTAATAGACTGGACGAAAACATAAAACTGAGCGTCATGTTCACGTGATCAGATCGGAACACGAAACGCGTCGTTTTCCTATTGGTCTACCGGCAATAAAATCGAGGAAGACGAACCCCGCCTATTTTACAGAATTGTAATCAGGCATGTCGTGTATAAGAGCGAGCAGTTATTTGGTTTATGTGATTTTTATTTATCCATCGTAATTGCTACTGTTTTGTGTTCGGGTTGTTTAAAATACGATACAAAATGTCTAGTGCCGACACTACAGATGAAATGAGAAATAATGTTGGCTTAAGTCTACCTAGAAAATGCTTTAATGTTATTGTAATTCTAATCCGATCCTGTCCTGTTCCAAGAATAGTGTATGTCTTTTATTCACTATAGCGGTTTACAAAAATGTTAACGAGAGTGGCCAATTCACTATCGCTGTCGCTGTTATTCTTATAGCATTAGATAGAGAGAATAATAATTGCAAATCTTTCAGAGTGAATTTACGTAAACGTCTTATTCTTGGAAATAATTATATTATTGTATTGACATTAGGTATTAGGTAAATCGAGGATGTTTGGTTTCGGTTTTTTAAGAGGGTTGTTTGTTCTCTTTGTGCTCTTATTTCAATTTTGCGATATTTTAACAATGCCTAAAAGTACTTTTTGTTATTAGAATAGTTCTTGTCAAATCTTGGATTTTGTTTAGAAATAAAGTCAGGTAATTGTTTTTATTTAGTGAATGAACCGTGTTACTGATTTGAACTCGTTTTTCCATCTTACTTCATACGAATATGCTTGATGGGTGTGTGTGATAAGAATCTCCTGGCATCTGTGAAATGTTTAATGTGAATCATGAATTGGTTGCTAATAAAATATAGGTCAATGTAACTCGCCCATTGACCTATCAGGTCAATGAACCAGCCAAACATATTACTGTTACAAAGTTATTTATTAATAAATTCCAGGATTACTTCAAATTATTATAATAGCATGGTAAGTAAACACTACTTGTTAAAAAATAATAATTCTTTTATAAAATTTGAAGAAAACGAAATCAAAATTGTCAATAGTATTTTATAAGTTTACTGTTCATCGCAAAATTTACTTTTTGTTGTATGTTCTATACGAAACACTTGAAAGAAATGTTAATTGATGCAAGAAAAAGGCAAACTTATACATTTCTTACATTAAAAGGTATTTTAAAATGTTTAATAATTATTTCAAATGGATCAATTAATCGCATAACCTATTTATGCGATTATTTCATTCAAAATTATTATATTCGGGAACGAACTTACTGGCTAGGTGATAAATTGCATATGAAATGCGGCAACACTGCTAATAAAGTGAGGAATGTTTCTAGTAATCAGCAGTTCCAAAACAATTTCATCTTATTTTTTGATAATCGATACCTCTATTTTACGTGGGAATTAAGAGAAAAAAAGTGCCAGTGGGTTTCTACAGATGTCAAGAATCGGTGATTTAAATATAACTACGCACTTAAGACTCATCCTGTATAGCATGGCGATTACTTGTGCTATAATTTATTATATTATATGTTGTAAATATTTAATAGATCTATCTATATTTTTGTCTTTTGGAAAACATCATAAATTGACCAATTAACACCTGGCTCGAAACTTAATATTAACACGTTAAGCGCCCTGATGCATACGGTTTATCGGTAACTGTCCTATCCAGTTGCAGCAGTATGTGTCTATATTAATATCCATATTTATTAACACAGTTTCTTCTATTTTTAGGTGACACCAAAACTGACAAAATTTGCTAGGGTGTCTCTAAATTTAGGTCTCCCCATAATACGCCCCCTATGGATGTTGGATTCCGAAGATCCCGCCTGCCATCTTGTCGTTGATGAATTTTCCATTGGTGATGAAATAATTGTGGCTCCCATTTTGTATTCAGGTTCGAGACAACGAGAGGTGAGATATAACTGTTACATACTATAACGTACTACAGAACATAGAAACGCTTTCACTGAATTTAATAATACCGCACATTGCTGACACTACATTCTAAAAAATATGCCCACTGATAAATTGACATAACTGATGACGTTTTGTGATGATAAAAAGGATGAGAACGTAGTGAAGAGAGACAATTATCTTCTCCATTAATAAATGGGAAGCTATTTTAACACATTCACTGCGCAGGTATTTTAACGACTTTCTTATGACGACATTGGGCACATACATACTACACTTTAGCGGTACGGGGCATATATGACCCGTAAACATACAGTAGCTTTTAGACCTTATCGCCTTTTAAAATGAATCCATTCTGAAAATACAATCTTGATATATCGATTAAAAGTTTAAATAATGAAATGAAAAAGTAACGTTAATTATTTAAAAAAAAAATATTTCAAATATGTAGGAAACAAATAAATAAAGGATTCCATGTCATGTTTACAAGATGACTTCAAGAATTTATTTGACATGTCACACTGATTGTTCAAATTTACATTAAGTTCAAGTTCGCTTTCAAGAGTCACGTCCTCTTGCTCACTTGCTGCACTCTTGGTATCAGATGCATTTATTATATAGGATGTAGTTCACGTAGGAATCATCTCAATCAAATTCAATATTTTCACTGAATTCCAAATCCGATTCACTTTTAGTGCACGGGTAATTTCCACAAGCCTCTTCGTTCTTTGTAACAACATCGTAAAAAATACGTCCACCACCTACGAAGGGTCGAAATAGACTGATTATTTGGTGTAATATTATAATGGACTGCCGTAGTTCGACTAGCTACATCATGTTAATACGGGGCTCATTTGACCCATATAACTAGTATGGTAAATAGCATTTCCTAACGGTACGGGTTAAATAGACCCTGTGTATTTTTATTGGGGATTTGGTTAGTCTAATTTAAAGCAGTCGATGGCATTAAAATGGTCGAAAAGTGACGTGACGAAGTTGAAAAAATTAACCTCTCTCAAACAGTAGTAATTCTAATATGTAAATAATTGGCGTTTCTTTAACAACATTTGTAATTTTTATATTAGAAAAGATTATTTTTGTTTATAGGTGTACCTACCAGCTGGGGTATGGAAAGATGGTATAGATGGCAGTTTAAGAAAAGGTAGTCGTTGGATTCACGACTACAAAGTGGAAGAGAACGAAGTGGCATATTTTGAACGAATGCCTGACGACACGAGGTTTTAATCTTTCACAAATATTATAGATATGAACGTTTTTAGAACGTAATTAGAAATGAGAAATTTGTACGCCAGGGAACATTATTTTCGTTCGAGAAAAGTAGATGTGATGCAATGAGCGAAAACCGGAAAGTGCATTTTACTGTGTGGAATTATTCGACACTCCAAAGGTTATTATTCCATAGAGAATAAAATATAATGTTTATATTGTTAATATGTTTTGGTGTGTTGTAAAATACAATTAAGTAAAAGGAATTCAGAAGTATCGATTCCCGCACTGCGAAATATGTACACAATAGTTCTACTATTTTTACAATAATATAAAATGCCTAGAGTAGGTATAAACATATTTTTGATTATTCTAAGTTAATTTTTCCATCTATTATCGATTTCACAGAATTTTTTACCAACAATTGATTTGAACTGTCGTATTTTTATTATTCTCTTCATTTCATATTATAAACTGTGTTCTTTCTTTAGCTTTTAAGATATTTTGATCTCCATATTAATTTGACTGTGGCGGCCCGCCAGCTCTACTGCACGGCTATTACTTTTCCATTACATCATATAAATTGCCCATTAATTAAGCTTTAAAATTACCTATTTATGTGAACATATTACAAACAGCAAGGTTACTTGCATAATGAATTACAAGCTTTTTATGGATAAAACAGATTTATATCGAGCCAATTTTTCTTTTAATATAAAAACACATTATTTCCAATTTCAAAATGTTCTAAATAAAAAAAGTCAGTTTCTAATTTAAGAAACGGATCGCGGGTATTAGACGTTTCTCGGGATTGTCGATTTTAGAAATTTGAAAATTGGTATAAGCGGATTGGTTTTTGGATATAGCAGAACGAAAATATGTTCATGTTTGTGTTACTTCCACTTATACCGTATGTATCACCTAACGTTGTTATTTTAAATGGAACACCCTGTATGTTATTGCATATTTGGATTTTTCATAAAATGTTGGCTTGGGTATATGTACCATAACATACTCTTAAACCTAACAGTTACCGAGATAATTAATATTTTTGGAGATTTTTGACGGTTCCTACCCATCGAAAAAAAAAAAACGATATATTCAATCACGTAACCGATTAAGAGATTTTCTGTTTAAACTCATGGAAGTGCTCTATGATCTAACTAAAACTAGTCTTATGTTTCCACAATATTATACAGGGTATTTTATTTTCACGGTCGAACATTGTTTTAGTTCAAACGTCAAAAAGTCAATTTTTTCAAATGCAATCCCTGTATATTTTTACAGAATCTAATAAGAGTATTGAATTCTGCATCCATTGATATTACCACTCCCTATAACTATCTCTTTTGATTTTTTCATTATGGACGTAAAATGTACATACAAAATCAGCGCTGGTACTACTAACATATTACCTACGCAATACAAGTCATAACTTGGTTCCTTTTTTATCATAAACGAAAATAATCATGTATAGATAATTGATAATTATTTGTTAATTATCAAGATAACAAAATTAATAAACATCAAAAACAAGAGATCATTTTTAGATTTAGATTTAGATTTATAGAAAATACTTCGCAACAAAAATTTATAAAATTAATGAACACATTGAATATAAATATTTAATGCAGCAATTGTTCAAGATACCCTCCGTTTTGCTCCAAACAAGCCAATAACCTACAATTAAAGCACTTACAGTGGCTCGGCGAATATCGTGGGGACTGAAATGCAGCCCGTACTCTGTTCTTCAGATCTTCTTTGGTAGTAGCCGGGGTGGCGGAAACAATATTTTTGATATGATCCCAAAGGTAAAAGTCTAAGGGGGTCAAATCAGGGGACCTTGGTGGTCATCTTCAAGGTCCTCGGTAGCCAAACCATCTATCTTCGAACGATGCCACTAAATCGTCATACACTTCCTCTGTATTACGTGGGCCGCAACCATCCATCAATACATAGAATTATAAGAATTATAAATATTTAGGGGCAAATTATCAATAAACGTAACAACTACTGTTCGCAAAATTTCCACGTATTTATTGCTATTTAAATTCTCCTCGTAGACATGATACTTAAATTTGTTATCTACTAATAAGTAGAAAACGTTAAAACTAAATTTGTTCTATTGGTCTTATTCGATAAAAATGACTTTTTGACGTTTAAACTAAAACAATGTTCGATCGTGAAAATAAAATACCCTGTATAATATTGTGACAACATAAGACCACTTTTAGTTAGATCATAGGGCACTTCTATGAACATGAAAATATTTTCATTAGATCCGCTATATATTGGATATAGCGGATCTAATTTTCAAATTTCTAAACACGACAAATCCCGAGAAACGTCTAATACCCGCTTTCCGTGAATAACCCTGTACAAGATGCAGTACTGGGCATACAGGGTGGCCTGAGGATTTGTTGACCGTTTCCTATCTTATAGCCATTTTAGATAAGGAGGAATCTTACATTGTAATCTGCAGAAAATCCTGTTTACTCAGCAAGTACAATTTAAGCTAAAATTACCAAGTATCTAACTTTGAATAACATGGCAAATATTTTGTTCGTTTCTGGAGCAAGATTTACCCTCATAATTCGCAATGTTTTATTATCTTTCTCTATTTGTTAAATATAAAATGCCGAGACGAGGAATTATTCATTCAGTTCATTCGGAAGACGGACATAAGGTTCGAACTGTGATTTTTTATAAGGAAGAATATTTTAGGTGTCTCTGTATAATTGAAAACTACATATAATATCACCATTTCATTTGAGTATTAGATAAATCGCGTAAATTTGATATCGAATAGTTCGTATGCCGAGAGATACGTACGTTTTACAACGGCACGTGTGACTCTCCTAGTAACAATGTGAGACCAAGATGACTACTGTAAGAAAATAGGTCGTGAAATGGTGAAGTTTTGGTTTTTGTGTTACACTGATACTGAAAATATTTCGTTTGGAAACAAATATCTGATACACTGCTTTTAATATGCTTAACTAAACTGAACACCGAATCTCCTTGTTGATATATTTTTCTTTGTATCACGAATAATTAATCACAGAAAGAACAATTTGTACATGTCAAAAAAAATAACGTATTTTACCTCATAATCTTTTTCGTATGTACCATTGGTATATAAAGAATATATACAAAATGAATCAACATATTCTTGTACTAATATAAAAAATGTATATTTCTGTAACAATCTCATCTAAGAGATTTTTCAGAGAAATGTACTTCCATTTAATGCCTTATATATCATTATTATTTATACTTTCATATTTATATTATCTCAATGTGATATTTGTATTTAATTTAATAAATTTACCATACCTTATAGTTGTTTTTTTTTAATATTTTATAGTACTTTACTCACAATCGTTAATTAAAGAAACATTCTCTACGTAGGTACTAAACAAAGCACTTCCAAACATTTAAAATTATATCAAAATATTCCCCACTATTTATGTCATTTGATTCTAAAGTTATTAAAAGGCATATGTAATAAACAACTTTGAAAGACAATAAGTGAAGAATTAATCAACTACCCCTTGTCGCTAATACTGAGAAGTACTGAGTTACAGACAGAGCATTTTAAACAAAGAATTAATAAGAGAAATAATTCAACAAATATCTTTTTACTGATAAAACGAGATATATCTACAAGTAATGAGGCTGGTGCTACAACAATTTTTGTTAACAATTGAACTACAAATCAAAATTATCCCCTTCAAAGTAGTTCATCTGGGACGCCACATACCGCTGTTAAGTTGCTCACACTCCCGGTTTCTTGCTGGAAGTCTTCAACTGAAAGATGCTTTAGCTGGTATGTCAAGAATTTTTGGATGTTGGTCACAGTTCCAAAATGAGCATGCAGAAAATGTTTGTGCAAATCTAGTCCCAAAAACCTCAGCCACGAACAAAAGGAAAACCGAAGAAATTTGTACCTGTGCCTTCTGGATCGCATCGAAATCGAAGAAAATAATTTCAAACGTCATAGAATTCAAAAAGTCGTGACTTTCCGTTGAGGATTTACAGCACTGCTAACGAAAATGGGAGAACGTCCCCGGTGATGTGTGGCTTCCCAAGGGAGCTATTTCGAAGGGAATAAATGTTAATTGTAGTTCAGCTGTTAATAAAGAAAAATAATAGTACCAGTCTCCTTACTTTGTAGACACACCTCGTACAAAATTTTTATTTATATATCTTCTTTAATTGTGTCGTCTAACTATTTTTTGTATACATTTTTCAAACTTCTATGCTATCTAGACAAAAAAATAATCAACCTATTAATTATTACAAAAACTGTAAACGAAATTTAATAACCATTTATATTTCATTGCAGAAAAAGTTGAAACAGGTAATTTTACTTTACTTTAAAAACAATGCGCAAGAACATAGCAAATTTAAGCAACAAAAACATGTAGGTAAATATGTCCATTATCCTTATGTTTTGAAATTAGTGACAAAATTTCGTCATCGAGTTTATAGCAAATAAAAAGTAAAACGCTGAAAATCTTTTAAGAAATAAAATAGTGGAAGTGGCACGGCGGTTCTGGTCCACGTAGCTATGAACCATACACTGACTACAATCAAGTTGTCTGATGTAGTGGGTGTTTCCAGTCTATTGTCCAAAGAATTTTAAGACATCACAAATTCCATCCATATAAAATTCCCTTAGTCCATGAGCTCAATGAAAATAACATTGATTGGTGTTTGCGATTTTGTGAGCTGGTAAGCGAATGTGATATGTAACTTAACCCCTCTCCCATTTAAAATTTTAAGGATAAATATCACCCCGAGTATAGGTTAGTGTCAGGTGTGCTTTTCTTTATAGTTTACCATAAACTAGAAAAAAAAAGTAAATCTGTACATTCTTCTGGTCTACAAGTTTTCGTCCTTATCAGTTTCTTTGATATCTACATAACAGTTAGACAAATGTTGTGTCAGTTATCTGAAATCAAGACAGTACTAAAACTATGCAAATTCTACATATTAAAGTGGCTACGTACTTACGTTAAAATAATACAGTCTTTTTGGGAGAATAAATCCCGATATGAAAACCTTTTCATAGAGATATATTATATACCCCACTGCGACGTGAGAAAAGACGAACTATACGTTCTATCAGTACATATGCAAGCGACATCTTTTTCGATCAGCAATACCTTCTTAAAATTTAACATAAAAATATCATTTAGTCTGAACAATAATATAGGGAGACTTTTGTTCAATGCAAAAGAAAAAACTAATGTTTATATAAAGTGGTTATTGGTTACGATGCATAGAATGTAATGCAGCACATACAGGTCAAACAGGTAAATCGTTTGATTAACATATTCACACACAAAAGCAACACTTCACTTTTTATAAAGGTAAACAAATCCAGACCATAACATAACTAATAACTATCCACCAAAAACATTACATATTTGAGAAAGTGGCGGCTGCTCCACTAGACATATTATTTAATCAATTTCAAGCCAGAAATACAGATAGTATTGACCTTAAAAAAAAGTAGAGGAATTGAAAAAATTATATCATCCATTTGAAATTCAACTGATGAGATAGAAAAGAAATTACTAATATTGAGAATGAGAATAAACCGAGAAAAATTAATCATAAAAACAGAAATTCTGTAATTGCTAAGGAAGTGTATGATATAATAATTTTTCAGATGAAATAAAGATTGTCATACAGAAGTCATTTAGAAACTGCATCTTTAGTGAATGTAGACAATTTTCTTAATTATTCAAACAAATTTCCGACGTCGACTTTTAAATGAGTTGTTGAATCTTATCCAATGTTACAACAAGACAAAATAATGAAGGACTGAATTGAAAGTCATTTATTCAAGAACAGATTTTAAAAATATTGTAGGTGGCCTAAACATGCTTTCTTGGCTGTCTGAAAATGGTTTAAATGAAACGTTCAGCGAAACGGTCAAGTTACTAAAAATTATTGTCACAACTCCAATGTCTGCTGCTGAATCAGAAAGATGTTTTTCAACTCTTAAAAGAATAAAGACATTTTTAAGAAACACTGTGAGTGAAGAATGCCTTAATGCCCTAGCAATGATGTCAGTGAATAAGAACTTTATCCATAACACAAGCAATTTTTACCAAAAAGTCATAGAACACTTTATTTCCCAGAAAGACTTGATTATATAAGCTATAACATTTTAGGTGATTATTATATTGTGAATTTTTTTTGTACATATGTACGTACATAAAACTTTTTCCTTTGTTGTCAGAAATTGTAATTCTACTTGGATGAAATTACCGAGGGACTGAATGTGACTCTTTATTATGTTATTCATATTTGTTAAGAAACTAGAGCCCCCCAAATAAAATTATCACGAGCCGCCATTGGCAAAAGGTAAAAAATTAACTTGCTAGAAACTTTAGAAAAAAATGAATTAAATAAAAATACAAAGTATCACAACATAACATAATAAATGTATGTTTTAGTTATTTGTAAAACTAACAAAACAAGGTGACAATCATACAAGTAAATAACCAGCGCCGGCCCTGGGGTAGAGCGAGAGGAGCGGTCGCTCTAGGCGCCAGATGGCAAGGGGCGCCAAAAAGCAGAAGTAGACTAATTAGAGCTACTTAATTTAATTTAAATTCAATAAGTGTTGAAGGTATTTGCAATAAAAGTTGATGTTTGAAAATTTTGGAATTATTATTTATTTAACATAAAACCGAAGTAGAATTAACGTGAAGTGAAAGCGTCGACCAAAGGGCGCCGAAAAACAATCTCGCTCTACCCTGATCAAAGGCTAGGACCGGCGCTGTAAAAAACGGTCTCCTGTGAGACTAAATTTTTGCATTCATTTTTAAGGTATTACTTCATAAATACCTTTTTTTAGGTCTACCATTACAGGGCTTTATGAAAGATTAACTAGGTATAATTGCAACACAAGAAAGTCTGTTCCCAGAGAGAAATGAGAGTCAGGTAAAACAAGGGCCATATTCTTAAAACGGTAAATTTTGAATTAATTAGCAATAATTATACCAAATGCATCATGTATTGCAGGCCAGGTTGATCTCAATCTCAAACCCGCAGATAGGCTTTTTCATTCTTATTGGCTTTAATGAATATTTAGTAAACTTAGTGTCATTGTCATTTATACTATTAAAGTTCCTATAGGAGCAAAGGTTTTTCGACATCATATTTTCGATGATTTACTTAGTTCGCCAACTGTTGTTCTATTATATTTTTCATTATTTTATTGATATTTATCAAACTATTTGGATGACTAGTCTCTCTAGCTTGTTCAGATATGACACATGTATTAATTTTTAATACATTCTAAATCTTGAAGGTACTACATTTTTATGTTTCATGAGTTCAGGATATCTATAACAAAGCAAAATATCAGGATTTACTGAACAAATAATAAATTATGCAAACAGAAACACGTAGTACGAAGAATGACATACGACAAACTCTGTGTAAAAGTGCTATTTAATTTTTCATGTTTTAAATTTTCAGAAAATATGTACCTTTGCGATCCTGTCAATTTTAGAGTTTTTCAGGGAAGACAGAATGACATACGACAAACTCCGTGTAAAAGAGTGCTATTTAATTTTTCATAATGTTTTAAATTTTCAGAAAATATGTAACTTTTGCTATCCTGTCAATTTTCGAGTTTTTCAGAGGCATTGTTAAGTTAAACCACCAATGTCCTACTAATGGTTAAACTACACAACCCATATCCTTATATCAATTTAAGAAAAGTTGCACACACACATCCACATATGACTGATATGACGTAAGAAATGTTACACATGGTTGCTGAATTTCGAGCACTAGTAGCAGGATAACAGAACGAGAAGAGTAGAAAAGGAACGATCCGCAGGATTTGGCAACGTACAACGACGTGGTATTATTATTTGTCAGTAACAAAAGATGTTTTTATTAATATGAGATTAAGTTGATGTAACTCAAATTATAAATATAGACGATTATGCAAAGAATACAAAAACGAAGTAAGTTACACCATATGACTTCCTATTATGGGTATTATAAATATATTTTGTTCATATCAGTTGTTATAATTTGTTATTACAATTTACGAACGGATGTTGTTTGTAAGCTATCTAACATCAAAATTATGTAATAAGTTAAAAAAAATTAGATGTAAGAAAAGGACGTACTCAAAATTATTAAACTATTCAAATTCTGTTCTATCAGCTTTTAAGGAATGGGTATTTGTTTGCTTTTTTGTGTAATCAAAAATGTTTCAAAGGTATATTCACCTAAATTTTGCAGGTGGTGGGTTGGACTTAGTGAGCCAGATTTACAATGGACAAAGTAACGAGTGTATTAAAAATTGCTTATTTCCAGGCGTAATAAATGTATATATCATTGTGGGTTACCTCTTATTTATTACCAGGCGTAAAAAATATTTCAAGGCATTAGAATTAAGATATATGCCTTTTAGGTTTATTGAATCAGTGAAAAAATATTTCAACAGAGTGTACATATATGTACGTAATTTATTTACAATAACAAGAATGCCTTTATTGGTTAGCAGTGGAAAGAAACAAAATAACAAAAATAAAATTGACATAGTTTTGACAAGTTTTGAATAAGAAACTAAAATGATTGGTTGCGCCGAAATAAGAACATCCTAATTAAAAAAAAAATTAAAAATATCGATTTCTGAGCCAAACGTCTTAAAAATTTCAGTTACTTTTTATTTTGTGTACCCATACGAAACAATGTGAGAAAATAAAACAATTTTAAATTCTACCTGCTTTAAAGCGGACCAAATTTATGGTGCACAATTTTCATATTTCTGCTTTAAACAATGCATGTTTCTTTCTATTTTAATATAAAGCAATATGCTGCATTTTGAGCATTTAGTACTACTGACCGGTCTAAAAAAATGATTAAAATATACACCATTATACTCCGTTCATTCATATGAGCACGTAAAAAACTGTTTATCTGGGCTCGCAGAGCAACCCTTTGTCGACCGTCAGTCTTGCGTAGTTCTCTGGCATAGGGGCACGGTGCATTTTAAATGCACAAAATGTATTTATACAATGAAAATTGAATTAACCGCTATCGGAACTTTGCACTTGTGTATATCTGCATGCCATCGGCACCAATCATTAGCGCGCATTTTGTTCCCTATCCTGGCTAACGCTGCAAGGCTTATGTGAATAGGCTTTATATATTTAGTCAAATTAAACATTAGTATTTATTTAAGAACTTCTTTACAGTTTTAGTCGTAACGACTTGGATCAGCCAGTACTGTTTTGTGAACATATGCAAGAGTTTTAATTATCTCCAGATGATGCCAACTTGCTTGGTGAACGCGCGTCGATTGCAAAATATATATATGGTGTATAGTGAATTGTGATATGATTTCCACAAGGATTGTCCACAAGACAAATGAAGCATCTATCACCCAAAAAAAATAAAAAGTAGCACTTTTCAAGAAAATGTCAGAACTGATGAAAATACTGCAAAAAGTCCTGCCCTGCAATTTTCCACAAAACAGGCGAAACAACTTATATACTTAATTCCCAATCGCAGTCGAGTTATAATGACCACAAAGCCCCAAATTCTTTTTGTCACTTAAAGTAAAATCGACAGGGGACAGCATAGTCTGCAAAAAATGACTAAACACTGATTTTCACAAGTTGTCACGAAGATAAATGAATTTTATGCCTTAATTTATGCCATCTACATTTGTACAGTTTTACGCACTGAAATTTGTGGACATATCACGGCACGAATTTCCATATCTC